>CM062502.1:12066902-12121902 GCA_031479575.1 Coregonus ussuriensis | reverse complement strand
TGAAGTGAGCATCACTCAAAAAAGTTATATTAAAATGCAAGTATGCGCTTTTGGGTTTTACAGCGTTAATGAACACCACCTCTGCTATTAAACAATGATCAGAAAATCCCACTGTGGTTATCACAGTTGATTAACAGACCTGAGATTGATGCTCAAAACAATAAAATCTATCTAACCTGGCCATAGAGATGGTGTTCTCTCTCACATGGGCCCATGTGTACTGTCTCGTGCCTCCATGTTGACTCCGCCAAATATCACACAGTTCATGTGTTACAATAAGGCAGCTATATGAGGTTCTTTGTGATTTCTATCTAAATCACTGACTGTGCAGTTAAAATCCCCAGCAATAAATAAATAGTCCCAGTATTACATTTCTGAATGGTATTTGATAATGTCTCTAAAAAACGTACCCTCTCAACTGCCACCACTGGGGCATATACATTTATCAGACACAGTGATGTTTTCATACCTCGCGCTACCTTTTAATAATCTCCCCTCAACTACCTCTTCAACCTCATATGACAAAGGCAAAAACCCTTTTGAGAACAAGATGGCCACACCCCCACTTTTTGAGTTTTTATGACTACACACCACTGCCCCCCCGCCCCCCCCCCCCCCCCCCCCCCCCCCCCCCCCCCCCCCCCCACTCCTGTTGCCACATAACGTTTAAACCAGAAATCTTAAAACTGCTCATGGATGAAAAAAAAAATACAGAGGAAGATACAGAAACCACATCTCTTTACAGAGTTAAGGCTGCGACTGAACTCTTTCATTTCCTTTAGAATTTACATCACTTGTCACTCTCGTGACCACTTTTCTTGAGTCTAGCAATTTCAGGGCTTGTCAAACCTCCCCCCGTTATTTTTTACATCAGAAACTTTGCTGATTCAATAAACAATTCACTTTCAGGAAAAACATCTGTTACATTATAATCCTGCATATATTTCTTCCCTTTTGTCAAATTCAGAAATTGACGTACCTTCTCAATCCCATACTTCCCTTCCACCCCATTTGGTCCTCTGTAGCTCAGCTGGTAGAGCACGGCGCTTGTAACGCCAAGGTAGTGGGTTCGATCCCCGGGACCACCCATACACAAAAATGTATGCACGCATGACTGTAAGTCGCTTTGGATAAAAGCGTCTGCTAAATGGCATATTCATTTATTCATATTCATTCATTTCTCTCACTATTTTGTTGTGACACGTCAGATGACTCACTCTCGCTATCCTCCCCAGAAGAAAACTCCACCATCTCTACAACCTGTTTATCCTCAACTGATTTATCAATCTCTACCTTCCTCTTAGAATTAGACCCTTCACCACCCCTTAAATTCTTCCTCTTACTCCTCAGTACTTTGAAAACAGCTGCTTCCTTTTCCATTATTTCAATCTCCTCTTGACCTCCAATTTCATTTTCCAGCACCACCTCAGCGACCATAGTCGCAATCTCACCAACTGTTTCCCCTCCCTCTATGTTCTGATCTAACACAATTGCCCGCGTAGCCACACTGCTTTCCTTTCCTACTTTTCCAACCACATCTGCCCATTTTCTCCCTTCCCCTGAACCCTTAGCATGTTCATCCCTTCGCGGTGGTGCATTAGCCGCACCAGCACCAGAGCTGCTACCAGGCTCTGCGCGCTCGTTCTCGGGACAATAACGTACCAAATGCCCCTCTCTTCCACAGCCAAAGCATTTCATTGATTCAGTAGAAGCGTAGAAGACATAATCAAATCCATCAATCTTAAAACTGAACGCTAAATTCAGTTCGTCAGTGTCCTTCTTTAAAATCATATGCACTTGTCTCCTATGAGACACGACATGTTTCAGCAAAGGAGATTTGCATCCAAAAAGAACCTTCTTTATTGTAGAAACAAGTTGACCATGACGAGATAACTCTCGCTCCAACACTTCATCTCTAACAAATGGTGGCACGTTAGAAAGTATAACTTTCTTCGCCGGATTCATAAGAGGAAATACCGACGTCTGTGTCTCCCGCAACACAACACCACTCTCAACTATCATATTCACCTTTTCAATGGAATCTAAGAATATCACTACAGCGCTATTCATCCTTAAGGCTGATTTTATGCTATCATACCCAATGATAGCACCCACTGCTAAGCTACATTCTTCCACTGAACACCCTGCTGCAGCATTCATCTTTACTCCATGCCACCGACTAAGTTTTTCAAACTCCAAACCTCCGCATGTGGCCATTGCAACCAGCCCCACCCGCTGATTGCGCCCTTGAGAAAAACTACCTCAACGATCCCACCACCCCTATATGTGCTTAGTGATAGTGAGACAAGATAACCTTAAAACAACTAAACTAATCAATATATATATATATACACACAACGGAACCCAATAGAGTGAAAATAATTCCAGTCGCTCTCACAATCGCTCCTGCTTCCCGACTCACTCCCAGCATGCACTCCGACGAGAGAGAGAGAGAGAGAGAGAGAGAGAGATATTGAGAGAGGGAGGGACCGGGAGATTTTGTGTGTGTGTACTGTATGTGTGTGCGAGCGCGTGTGTGCGTCCACGTATATGTATGTCCAGTGGGGGAAAAAAGTATTTAGTCAGCCACCAATTGTGCAAGTTCTCCCACTTAAAAAGATGAGAGAGGCCTGTAATTTTCATCATAGGTACACGTCAACTATGACAGACAAATTGAGAATTTTTTTCTCCAGAAAATCACATTGTAGGATTTTTAATGAATTTATTTGCAAATTATGGTGGAAAAAAAGTATTTGGTCACCTACAAACAAGCAAGATTTCTGGCTCTCACAGACCTGTAACTTCTTCTTTAAGAGGCTCCTCTGTCCTCCACTCGTTACCTGTATTAATGGCACCTGTTTGAACTTGTTATCAGTATAAAAGACACCTGTCCACAACCTCAAACAGTCACACTCCAAACTCCACTATGGCCAAGACCAAAGAGCTGTCAAAGGACACCAGAAACAAAATTGTAGACCTGCACCAGGCTGGGAAGACTGAATCTGCAATAGGTAAGCAGCTTGGTTTGAAGAAATCAACTGTGGGAGCAATTATTAGGAAATGGAAGACATACAAGACCACTGATAATCTCCCTCGATCTGGGGCTCCACGCAAGATCTCACCCCGTGGGGTCAAAATGATCACAAGAACGGTGAGCAAAAATCCCAGAACCACACGGGGGGACCTAGTGAATGACCTGCAGAGAGCTGGGACCAAAGTAACAAAGCCTACCATCAGTAACACACTACGCCGCCAGGGACTCAAATCCTGCAGTGCCAGACGTGTCCCCCTGCTTAAGCCAGTACATGTCCAGGCCCGTCTGAAGTTTGCTAGAGTGCATTTGGATGATCCAGAAGAGGATTTTGAGAATGTCATATGGTCAGATGAAACCAAAATATAACTTTTTGGTAAAAACTCAACTCGTCGTGTTTGGAGGACAAAGAATGCTGAGTTGCATCCAAAGAACACCATACCTACTGTGAAGCATGGGGGTGGAAACATCATGCTTTGGGGCTGTTTTTCTGCAAAGGGACCAGGACGACTGATCCGTGTAAAGGAAAGAATGAATGGGGCCATGTATCGTGAGATTTTGAGTGAAAACCTCCTTCCATCAGCAAGGGCATTGAAGATGAAACGTGGCTGGGTCTTTCAGCATGACAATGATCCCAAACACACCACCCGGGCAACGAGTGGCTTCGTAAGAAGCATTTCAAGGTCCTGGAGTGGCCTAGCCAGTCTCCAGATCTCAACCCCATAGAAAATCTTTGGAGGGAGTTGAAAGTCCGTGTTGCCCAGCGACAGCCCCAAAACATCACTGCTCTAGAGGAGATCTACATGGAGGAATGGGCCAAAATACCAGCAACAGTGTGTGAAAACCTTGTGAAGACTTTCTCATTTTGTCTGTCATAGTTGACGTGTACCTATGATGAAAATTACAGGCCTCTCTCATCTTTTTAAGTGGGAGAACTTGCACAATTGGTGGCTGACTAAATACTTTTTTCCCCCACTGTATGTATGTATGTATGTGTGTGTGTGTGTGTGTGTGTGTGTGTGTGTGTGTGTGTGTGTGTGTGTGTGTGTGTGTGTGTGTGAGAGGGGGGACACCAGGAAGTGATTTCAGTAATACTCCGAAAACAGAAATAATGTCCATGCTCAGTGAAAGATCAGGAATTCAATCAGACTTCATGAAGTGAGACAAAACATCTTAATTGTCATCGAGGATTCTTTGTACAATAAAGACACAGCACCTTAGGCAGTAGAGCAACAATGGTGTTGACCAAGTAATGTCCTCAATGAGTGCATGGATAATGTGGATAATATTTGATGTGGATAATGTTCACAGTGCAGTATCCCTTTGCAATCTGACACATTCAAAAACCCTCTATTGGCATGACGGGAGGCATCCAATCCTGTTCATCGCTCACTGTCTCACTATTGTTCTGTCTGTTTCCTCTCTGAGCCCCTCCATCATTCAGCCCCTCCCCTCCCCAGTAGTCAGCCAGCTAGTCAGCCAGCCAGTCAGCCAGCCAGTCAGCCAGCCAGCCAGCCAGTCAGCTAGTCAGTCAGCCTATCAGCCAGCCAGCTAGCCAGCCAATCTGAATGATTGAGGGGCTCAGTCAGCTAGTCTGTCAGCCAGTCAGTCAGCCAGTCAGTCAGTCAATCGGCCAGCCAATCAGCTAGTCAGCCAGTTAGTCAGTCAGCCAGCCAGTCAGCTAGTCAGCCAGCCAGTCAGTCAGTCAGTCAATCAGCTAGTCAGTCAGCCAGTCTGTCAGCCAGTCAGTCAGCCAGCCAGTCATCCAGTCGGTCAGCTAGTCATTCAGTCAGCCAGTCAGCCAATTAGTCAGTCATCCAGCCAGTCAGCCAGTCAGCTAGTCAGTCAGCCAGTAAGCCAGTCAGCCAGCCAGTAAGCCAGCCAGCCAGTCAGACAGCCAGTCAGCCAGTCAGACAGCCAGTCAGCCAGTCAGCTAGTCAGTCAACCAGTCAGCCAGTCAGTCAGTCAGTGATCATGTCTCTGTTTCCCCAGTGTGGCTGACTGGTGCTGTGTTGTTTCTTCAGTCTATTTCCCATTACTACATGTTCCGTCTCACCCAGTGATGGAGTAGTCTATCAGACCTGTGTGTCTTCTGTGTGTGTGTGTGTCTGTGTGTGTGTGTGTGTGTGTCTTTCTGTGTGTGTG
This sequence comes from Coregonus ussuriensis, assembly GCA_031479575.1. Lineage (NCBI taxonomy): Eukaryota > Metazoa > Chordata > Actinopteri > Salmoniformes > Salmonidae > Coregonus > Coregonus ussuriensis. The sequence continues at coordinate 12,116,726 of CM062502.1, read as the reverse complement.
ACGTGTGTGTGTGAATGTGTGTGTGTGTATACTCACTGTGCCAAATCCATTCCATGAGAACTGATCTGGCTTTGAGACGTATATGTTTTCATCAATAGTATATTCATCCTCATTGATAGATTGTTTTATGATGGTTGTAGTAGTGACAGAGGTGTATATTTGTGTGTGTGTGTGTGCATGCGCGTTTGTTTGTGTGTGTGTTTGAATGTGTTTGTGTGTGTGGGTGACTTGTAAAGGGGACCCACAGAGAATATCTCTGTGCCACCAGATATGGGACTCAGACCAACGTGCTTCTGAGGCGAGGAGGACAAGCGTGAAATTAATTGTTCCACTTCATCTCCGACCAGCCTCCTTCTTTTGAGGGAGTCATGTGTCGCCTGGTGAACGCCGCAGGAGGAGAAAGAGGAGGGTTGATGATGTACTGATCATTTTGTGTTCCTGTGACTACGGAATGATTTCCTCCTGTGGATTTGGGGAGATGCTCCTGGTCCTGTCTCGGCAAACGGGCGCTCCCTGTTCCACAGGCAGGAACACAACACTAACTAGGCCGTACACACTCATGTACACACACACACACACACACACACACACACACACACACACACACACACACACACACACACACACACACACAGCACACAAACACACGCACGCACACACACACACACACACACACACACACACAGACACACACACACACACACACACACACACGCACACACACACACACACACACACACACACACACACACACACACACACACACACACACACAGCACACACGCACACGCACTCGCACACACACACACACACACACACACAGACACAGCACACCATCCCCTCTGGTCTCCCTCCGTTTTCCTCCCTCCTTTCCTCTTCCATATCAGACTGTAATTGCCAACATGTCTTTGAGGAATAAATGGGTGTTTATAAAAACGATGACAGTGCATCGTATTCTCCTGAACATACTCCTCGCACAGGCATATGCACACACACACACACACACACACACACACTAAAGTGCTATTTTATTGACTGCAGGGAATTCGCTCCATCCTGCCATTGCACGTTTGGTCTGAAGTTCAGATGAATAATTTAATTGGGCCGTTATCTTTTATATTTCCACACCTTTTATAACACTTTATTGTCTTCATTTATAAATATCTTATTCATAAATGGTTCAGTTTACCCTTAAGAGTCTATTGGTGCACCGGTGCGTCAATCTAAGTATCATAATAAAACAATCCCCATCAAAATGTGTCAGTTTGAATGTTTAATATCTGGGAGATGGATGTCTCTCTGTAGACTTCTAGTGAAATTTGTGCCCCTATTCTGTGTGGTTTAGTGTTGGCGCTCTGATGACAATTTAGATTAAGGGCTCTTTTCAATCCGCATCACGGAAGTTCAGCTTTTCAGCGTGATTGAAATTTAAAGGCAACGTTCCCGCTTTAGCGGAGACAAGCATTCACGGTAAACGCTGCATACGATGGCTCAATTAGAAATTACCTTTAAATTTCTATGACAGAATCAGTAATGCTTCAGCTTTACAGATTGAATAGAGCCCTAACATTTAAAAAGTATTAAAACGTGTTGTTATGCTACTAAACTGTTGGACACAGTGCCACACGATGTCAATGAGGCAAGGTCTGGACGGTGAGTGGAAGGGCAGTCATCCAGCTAAAGGCAGGTCACATCACACTGAACTCTGGGGGACTGGGCTTGGACTGGAAAATACACAGAAGGAGAAAAAGAGAAGAAGTTAGACGATAGGAGAGGAAAGGAGAAAGCGAGAGAGATTGATAAACGGAAAAAGGAAGCGACAGAAAATAAAGAGAGAAAGAGGGACGAGAAAGAGAGTGCCCCCGCCCGCCCCGCTCCCCAGAAACAGTCTGAGAATAGATTGAGTGTGACGGTCCAGACGGAGGAATAATCTGCTGCCCTCCCTCTTTTCAGGGCTGCTTTTTCCCATTCTCTCTCTCTTTTTGTTATGGATGTCCCAGTCTTAAAGCATCAAAGAGTCTATTAACTGGAGTTATCAGGCTCTTTTTCTCTTTGCAATGTTTAAATCCCTCGCTTCCTCTTTGCAATGTTTAAATCCCTCGCTTCCTAAAGCGGAGTAATGCTGGGCCAGCCATGCACAACACTCCTTCCTGTTATAAGTGAGGCTCTGACATTGTATGAAAGGAGGTTTTCAACAGCAGCACGACCAGCGCTGGCTGTTAGAAAGCATATTTCCTATATCTCTCTCGTTGTCTCTTTCTGTCCCTATCACCACCTCTCTCTCTCTCTCTCTCTCTCTGCCCATGCTCCCAATACAAAACCCCCCAAAACATATGTACAAAATATTTTTATATACATGCATTAGGATACATGTGAAGTATTTCTAAATTGGCCAAATAATGTTTATTTTATTTTATTTTTTTATACATTAAATATATTCCAACATATATTACGGAATGTATGTATACATTTATTAAATGTAGACATAAATGTATGTAAAATGTATATCACAATATATACTGAACAAAAATATAAATGCAACATGCAACAATTTACTGAGTTACAGTTCATATAAGGAAATCAGTCAATTGAAATAAATTAATTAGGCCCTAATCTATGGATTTCACATGTCTGGGCAGGGGCGCAGCCATGGGTGGGCCTTTGAGGGCATAGGCCCACCCACTGGGGAGCCAGGCCCAGCCAATCATAATTAGTTTTTCCCCACAAAAGGGCGTTATTACAGACAGAAATACTCCTCAGTTTCATCAACTGTCCGGGTGACTGGGCTCAGTTGATCCTGCAGGTGAAGAACCCGGATGTGGAGGTCCTGGGCTGGCGTGTTTACACCGGGTCTGCGGTTGTGAGGCCGGTTGGACATACTGCCAAATTCTCTAAAACGATGTTAGAGACATGAACATTCAATTCTCTGGCAACAGCTCTGGTGGACATTCCTGCAGTCAGCATGCCAATTGCGCTCCCTCAAAATGTAGACATCTGTGACATTGTGTTGTGTGACAAAACTGCACATTTCAGAGTGGCCTTTTATTGTCCCCAGCACAAGGTGCACCTGTGTAATGATCATGCTGTTTAATCAGCTTCTTGATATTCCACACCTGTCATGGATTATCTTGGCAAAAGAGAAATGCTCACTAACAGTGATGTAAACAAATTTGTGCATTTTAAAGAAGTAAGCTTTTTGTGCGTATGGAACATTTCTGGGATCTTTTATTTCAGCTCATGAAACATGGGACCAACACTTTACATGTTGCGTTTTTATTTTTGTTCAGTATATATTAAATGCATTGGAAAATGTATTTAATGTATTTAAAAAATGCATTCTAAAATACATGAATACATTAAATGTATAACTCAATATATTTGGTAAACATATGCATTTAAATGCATTTGTAAGAAATATATTTTTCCATTAACCCTTTAAAGCCAGATATGAAACATTGTCTTTAAATACCTGGTAAAGTGTCTGTATACGATCAATATTTAAAGGTAAATTCTGCTCCTGCGAATGGTCTCGTACATTGTAATAAAGTTGAGTTTCTGAAATTCAATGCCTGCAAAATGTTCATACGATGTCCAGAGACGCCGGAGTACAAGAATAATATAAATTTTTGGCGAAGTATAGTCACTTGAAAGTTTGTGGTAGATGTAACATTGGGCATTAAGTGATGCAAACCACAATTTACATTTATATTTTGTCACATTTTATTTAGGGTCTCCTTGAGCAGTCCTATCACTCCTGATTTTGTTACACAAGGAAAATTGGGTCCAGGTTTCTAAGGGTTAAAATGTATGGCAAATATAAAACATTGGCCAAATCATATTATAACAAAAAGGTGTCTGTGTTAACAATTAAACTTTTGTAGGGTCTTTGGTATCACATACAGTTACAGTGCCTTCGGAAAGTATTCAGGCCCCTTGACTTTTTCCACACTTTGGTATGTTACATCATTATTCTAAAATTCATTTTAAAAAATGTTTCCCCCTCATCAATCTACACACAATACCCCATGAAGCAATAACTGGTTTTTAGAAATTGTAGCAAATATATAAAATAAAACAAACAGAAATATCACATTTACAATAGTATTCAGACCCTTTACTCAGTACTTTGTTGAAGCACCTTTGGCACCGATTACAGCCTCGAGTCTTCTTGGGTATGACCCTACAAGCTTGGCATACCTGTATTTGGGGAGTTTCTCCCATTCTTCTCCGCAGACCCTCTCAAGCTCTGTCAGGTTGGATGGGGAGCGTTGCTGCACAGCTATTTTCAGGTCTCTCCAAAGATGTTTGATCAGGTTCAAGTCCGGGCTCTGGCTGGGCCACTCAAGGCCACTCCTGCGTTGTTTTGGCTGTATACTTAGGGTCGTTGTCCTGTTGGAAGGTGAACCTTCGCCCCAGTCTGAGGTCCTGAGTGCTCTGGAGCAGGTTTTCATCAAAGATCTCTCTGTACTTTGCTCCGTTCATCTTAGCCTCGATCCTGACTAGTCTCCCAGTCCCTGCCACTGAAAAACATCTCCACAGCATGATGCTGCCACCACCATGCTTCACCGTAGGGATGATGCCAGGTTTCCTCCAGACGTGACACTTGGCATTCAGGCCAAAGAGTTCAATCTTGGTTTCATCAGACCAGAGAATCTTGTTTCTCATGGTCTGAGAGTCTTTAGTTGCCTTTTGGCAAACTCGTAGAGGGCTGTCATGTGCCTTTTACTGAGGAGTGGCTTCCGTCTGGCCACTCTACAATAAAGGCCTAATTGATGGAGTGCTGCAGAGATGTTTGTCCTTGTGGAAGGTTCTCCCATCTCCACAGAGGAACTCTAGAACTCTGTTAGAGTGACCATCGGGTTCTTGGTCACCTCCCTGACCAAGGCCCTTCTCTCCTGATTGCTCAGTTTGGCAAGGCGGTCAGCTCTAGGAAGAGTTTAGGTGGTTCCAAACTTCTTCAATTTAGGAATGATGGAGGCCACTGTGTTCTTGGGGACCTTCAATGCTGCAGAAATGTGTTGGTACCCTTCCCCACATCTGTGCCTCGACTTAATCCTGTCTCGGAGCTCTACGGACAATTCCTTTGACCTCATGGCTTGGTTTTTGCTCTGACATGCACTGTCAACTGTGGAACCTTTATATAGACAGGTGTGTGCCTTTCAAAATCACGTCCAATCAATTGAATTTACCACAGGTGGACTCCAATCAAGTTATAGAAACATCTCAAGGATGATCAATGGAAACAGGATGAACCTGAGGTCAATTTCGAGTGTCATAGCAAAGGGTCTGAATATTTATGTAAATAAGGTATTTATGTTTTATGTTTTTAAAACATCTGCAAAAAAAATCTAAAATATTTCCGAAGGCACATTGGGGAGAACAAGTATTTGATACACTGCAGATTTTGCAGGTTTTCCTACTTACAAAGCATGTAGAGGTCTGTAATTTTTATCATAGCTACACTTCAACTGTGAGAGACGGAATCTAAAACAAAAATCCAGAAAATCACATTGTATGATTTTTAAGTAATTAATTTGCATTTTATTGCATGACATAAGTATTTGATCACCTTCCAACCAGTAAGAATTCCGGCTCTCACAGACCTGTTAGTTTTTCTTTAAGAAGCCCTCCTGTTCTCCACTGCTTACCTGTATTAACTGCACCTGTTTGAACTCGTTACCTGTATAAAAGACACCTGTCCACACACTCAATCAAACAGACTCCAACCTCTCCACAATGGCCAAGACCAGAGAGCTGTGTAAGGACATCAGGGATACAATTGTAGACCTGCACAAGGCTGGGATGGGCTACAGGACAATAGGCAAGCAGCTTGGTGAGAAGGCAACAACTGTTGGCGCAATTATTAGAAAATGGAAGAAGTTCAAGATGACGGTCAATCACCCTCGGTCTGGGGCTCCATGCAAGATCTCACCTCGTGGGGCATCAATGATCATGAGAAAGGTGAGGGATCAGCCCGGAACTACACGGCAGGACCAAGTCAATGACCTGAAGAGAGCTGAGACCACAGTCTCAAAGAAAACCATTAGTAACACACTACGCCGTCATGGATTAAGGTCCCCCTGCTCAAGCCAGCGCATGTCCAGGCCCGTCTGAAGTTTGCCAATGACCATCTGGATGATCCAGCGGAGGAATGGGAGAAAGTCATGTGGTCTGATGAGACAAAAATAGAGCTTTTAGGTCTAAACTCCACTCGCCGTGTTTGGAGGAAGAAGAAGGATGAGTACAACCCCATGAACACCATCCCAACCGTGAAGCATGGAGGTGGAAACATAATTCTTTGGGGATGCTTTTCTGCAAAGGGGACAGGACGACTGCACCGTATTGAGGGTAGGATGTATGGGGCCATGAATCGCGAGATCTTGGCCAACAACCTCCTTCCTTCAGTAAGAGCATTGAAGATGGGTCGTGGCTGGGTCTTCCAGCATGACAACGACCCAAAACACACAGCCAGGGCAACTAAGGAGTGGCTCCTTAAGAAGCATCTCAAGGTCCTGGAGTGGCCTAGCCAGTCTCCAGACATGAACCCAATAGAAAATCTTTGGAGGGAGCTGAAAGTCCGTATTGCCCAGCGACAGCCCCGAAACCTGAAGGATCTGGAGAAGGTCTGTATGGAGGAGTGGGCCAACATCCCTGCTGCAGTGTGTGCAAACCTGGTCAAGACCTACAGGAAACGTATGCTCTGTAATTGCAAACAAAGGTTTCTGTACCAAATATTAAGTTCTGCTTTTCTGATGTATCAAATACTTATGTCATGCAATAAAATGCAAATGAATTACTTAAAAATCCTACAATGTGATTTTCTGGATTTTTGTTTTAGATACCATCTCTCACAGTTGAAGTGTACCCATGATCAAAATTACAGACCTCTACATGCTTTGTAAGTAGGAAAACCTGCAGTGTATCAAATACCTGTTCTCCCCGCTGTATGTCAGTCTCATTAAGACTGCAGAACTGGCAATATACAAGCTAAACCTTTAATCCCAGAACACAACATATCACATTAACTGGCATGACAATCCGTCTCATGGGAGGCCAAAAAGCACTAAGACAAAGCCACACCTCCAAACAAGCCAAGTCTTTTAATAGGCTGCCGCCACTACAATATATTTTGTCAAAATGCATTTTTATTGTACTTGACACATACCAAAAGCATACCAAAGCACTAACATGCATTTAAATAAATACTAAAATGACTACAAACATTAAACATTATCGACAAATAAACAAACAAACTTATCGAGAGCATTGCAACCAACGTCCAAGGGACAGAACTTAATGTGTACTGGGTCATTCCATGAAATGAGTGCCTTTTTTCGTCCCTTTGATATAAACACTAATATATAATTTTAAAAGCTTGTTATATGAAATTAAGTGCCCTTTAATTAATATAGACCACATGGAGAATTCAATAAATCTCTGTGCACCCTCTGTGATTTATAGGAAGATTTTAACCCACTAACCCCCAAAATACTCAAAATGTTCACCATCATTGTAAAGCCCTAGTTATTTCCTTACTTTGACAAAGTTATTTCTGAAGATTATTATTTATTTAATGTGATTAGGGATTAATTTACGTCTGTGCCTCATTGTAAGTTCAACCCTGTTAAGTGAACTGAACTGTTGTTTTTTTTTGGTTAAATTATTCCTTTTTAGATATTTATTTCAAAAGAAACATTGAACATCTAATAGCCAACTCATAGTGTAAAAGCAGGTGATCTGGTTCTACTCTTTTTGGCAATATTCTGATGTTTTGTGGTGAAAAACATAACACATCAACCCTGTTACCCATAGATAGACAGATTATAAATGCTTTAACAATTTACTTTTTTTTGTGAATCTTTCATTCAATTGCCCCTCCCTGTTGCACACAACAAGCTTCCATTTCTCCTGTCACACAGGGATTCATGGCTGATTTCATTAGTAATTACCAGTTGGAGGGCATTTCAAGTGGATTTTTCTCAGATAAATTCCCACTTCCCAATTGGTTACGACCGCACCATAACACCGCTAACTATCCAATGTACAGTCATGTAATACTATTTGGAAGCAAAATACCTAGACCTACACATTGACATATTGTGGAGCATTGTACGATGTATGGTTTTATTTCTATTTTTATGAAAGCTAAAATCATTTTTTTTAAATAGAACGTGATTTAATTAAGCTGAAGAGAGGCTCTAGTTATTTTGTTTTACCTCTTAAGATGGGAATACGTGTTTTTTTATTCAGTTTAACATGTACTCTTTATGACAGAATGTACATGTTTGGAGAAATACATTATTTTACTAACCATCACAGTTGAAATTATATCACTGCCAAAGGTTATAAATTATCTTGGTTGTTTGGCAACAAATCTGACCAGTTCGCAACTATGAGGCAAAACAGACGGGGTTGGCTTAGATTGTTGACAACATGTAAGCTATATTTGCACAATGAGCACTTCTTGTCTCTCAAATACATCATTACTGTTGTTGGTTAGCTAGCTAGTGAATTTTTGCCTTATAAGACGTATTTGTATTTGTATTTGTATTTATTATGGATTCCCATTAGCTGCCGTCAAGGCAGCAGCTACTATTCCTGGGGTCCGGCAAAATGAAGACAGTTATACAATTTTAAAAACATTACAATACATTCATGACAGATTTCACAACACACACTGTGTGTGCCCTGAGGCCCCTACTCCACTTCCACATATCTACAACACAAAATCAAATCAAATCAAATCAAATCAAATTTTATTGGTCACATGCGCCGAATACAACAGGTGCAGACGTTACAGTGAAATGCTTACTTACAGCCCTTAACCAACAGTGCATTTATTTTAAACAAAAAAAGTAAAAATAAAACAACAACAAAAAAAGTGTTGAGAAAAAAAGAGCAGAAGTAAAATAAAGTGACAGTAGGGAGGCTATATATACAGGGGGGTACCGTTGCAGAGTCAATGTGCGGGGGCACCGGCTAGTTGAGGTAGTTGAGGTAATATGTACATGTGGGTAGAGTTAAAGTGACTATGCATAAATACTTAACAGAATAGCAGCAGCGTAAAAAGGATGGGGTGGGGGGGCAGTGCAAATAGTCCGGGTAGCCATGATTAGCTGTTCAGGAGTCTTATGGCTTGGGGGTAGAAGCTGTTGAGAAGTCTTTTGGACCTAGACTTGGCATTCCGGTACCGCTTGCCGTGCGGTAGCAGAGAGAACAGTCTATGACTAGGGTGGCTGGAGTCTTTGACAATTTTAAGGGCCTTCCTATGACACCGCCTGGTGTAGAGGTCCTGGATGGCAGGAAGCTTTGCCCCAGTGATGTACTGGGCCGTACGCACTACCCTCTGTAGTGCCTTGCGGTCGGAGGCCAAGCAGTTGCCATACCAGGCGGTGATGCAACCAGTCAGGATGCTCTCGATGGTGCAGCTGTAGAATTTTTTGAGGATCTGAGGACCCATGCCAAATCTTTTTAGTCTCCTGAGGGGGAATAGGCTTTGTCGTGCCCTCTTCACGACTGTCTTGGTGTGTTTGGACCATGATAGTTCGTTGGTGATGTGGACACCAAGGAACTTGAAGCTCTCAACCTGTTCCACTACAGCCCCGTCGATGAGAATGGGGGCGTGCTCAGTCCTCTTTTTTTTCCTGTAGTCCACAATCATCTCCTTTGTCTTGGTCACGTTGAGGGAGAGGTTGTTGTCCTGGCACCACACAGCCAGATCTCTGACCTCCTCCCTATAGGCTGTCTCATCGTTGTCGGTGATCAGGCCTACCACTGTTGTGTCGTCGGCAAACTTAATGATGGTGTTGGAGTCGTGCCTGGCCATGCAGTCATGGGTGAACAGAGAGTACAGGAGGGGACTGAGCACGCACCCCTGAGGGGCCCCCGTGTTGAGGATCAGTGTGGCAGATGTGTTGTTACCTACCCTTACATCCTGGGGGCGGCCCGTCAGGAAGTCCAGGATCCAGTTGCAGAGGGAGGTGTTTAGTCCCAGGATCCTTAGCTTAGTGATGAGCTTAGAGGGCACTATGGCGTTGAATGCTGAGCTGTAGTCAATGAATAGCATTCTCACGTAGGTGTTCCTCTTGTCCAGATGGGAAAGGGCAGTGTGGAGTGCAATAGAGATTGCATCATCTGTGGATCTGTTGGGGCGGTATGCAAATTGGAGTGGGTCTAGGGTTTCTGGGATAATGCTGTTGATGTGAGCAATGACCAGCCTTTCAAAGCACTTCATGGCTACAGACGTCAGTGCTACGGGTCGGTAGTCATTTAGGCAGGTTATCTTAGAGTCCTTGGGCACGGGGACTATGGTGGTCTGCTTGAAACATGTTGGTATTACAGACTCAGTCAGGGACATGTTGAAAATGTCAGTGAAGACACTTGCCAGTTGGTCAGCACATGCTCGGAGTACACGTCCTGGTAATCCGTCTGGCCCTGCGGCCTTGTGAATGTTGACCTGCTTAAAAGTCTTACTCACATCGGCTACGGAGAGCGTGATCACATAGTCATCCGGAACAGCTGGTGCTCTCATGCATGCTTCAGTGTTGCTTGCCTCGAAGCGAGCATAGAAGTGGTTTAGCTCGTCTGGTAGGCTTGTGTCACTGGGCAGCTCGCGGCTGTGCTTCCCTTTGTAGTCTGTAATAGTTTTCAAGCCCTGCCACATCCGACGAGCGTCAGAGCCAGTGTAGTACGATTCAATCTTAGACCTGTATTGACTCTTTGCCTGTTTGATGGTTCGTCGGAGGTCATAGCGGGATTTCTTATAAGCGTCCGGGTTAGAGTCCCGTTCCTTGAAAGCGGCAGCTCTACCCTTTAGCTCAGTGCGGATGTTTCCTTTAATCCATGGCTTCTGGTTGGGGTATGTACGTACGGTCACTGTGGGGATGACATCATCGATGCACTTATTGATGAAGCCAGTGACTGATGTGGTGTACTCCTCAATGCTGTCTGAAGAATCCCGGAACATGTTCCAGTCTGTGCTAGCAAAACAGTCCTGTAGCTTAGCATCTGCGTCATCTGACCACTTTTTTATTAACCGAGTCACTGGTGCTTCCTGCTTTAGTTTTTGCTTATAAGCAGGAATCAGGAGGATAGAGTTATGGTCAGATTTGCCAAATGGAGGGCGAGGGAGAGCTTTGTATGCGTCTCTGTGTGTGGAGTAAAGGTGGTCTAGAGTTTTTTTCCCTCTGGTTGCACATTTAACATGCTGGTAGAAATTAGGTGGAACGGATTTAAGTTTCCCTGCATTAAAGTCCCCGGCCACTAGGAGCGCTGCATCTGGATGAGCGTTTTCCTGTTGATTAATGGCCTTGTACAACTCATTCAGTGCAATCTTAATGCCAGCATTGGTTTGTGGTGGTAAATAGACAGCTATGAAAAATATAGATGAAAACTCTCTTGGTAAATAGTGTGGTCTACAGCTTATCATAAGATACTCTACCTCAGGCGAGCAAAACCTTGAGACTTCCTTAGTATTTGATTTTGTGCACCAGCTGTTGTTTACAAATATACACAGACCGCCACCCCTTGTCTTACCGGAGTCAGCCGTTCTGTCCTGCCGATGTAGCGTATAGCCTGCTAGCTGAATGTTATCATTGTCGTCGTTCAGCCACGACTCGGTGAAACATAAGATATTACAGTTTTTAATGTCCCGTTGGTAGGATAACCGTAATCTTAAGTCGTCCACTTTATTTTCAAAAGATTGAACGTTGGCTAATAGGATAGATGGAAGAGGCAGTTTACTCGCTCGCCGTCGGATCCTTACAAGGCACCCCGATCTACGTCCACGATATCTCCGTCTCTTCCTCACGCGAATGACGGGGATTTGGGCCTTGTCGGGTGTCTGTATGATATCCTTCGCGGCCGCCTCGTTGAAGAAAAAATCTTCGTCCAATACGAGGTGAGTAATCGCTGTCCTGATATCCAGAAGCTCTTTTTGGTTATAAGAGACGATGGCAGAAACATTATGTACAAAATAAATTACAAATAACGCGGAAAAACACACATAATAGTACAATTGGTTAGAGGGCTGTAAAACGGCAGCCATCTTCTCCGGCGCTGTTTGTGTCGTGTGTGTACGTGTGTGTATAGTGCTTATGTTATCATGTGTGTGTACGCATGTGTCTGTTCCTTTGTTTGTGTTGCTTCACAGTCCCCGCTCTTCCATAAGGTGTATTATTGTTATCAGTTTTTAAAAAAATCTGATTCTACTGCTTGCATCAGTTACCTGATGTGGAACAAAGTTCCATGTAGTCATGGCTCTATGTAGTACTGTGCGCCTCCCATAGTCTGTTCTGGACTTGGGGACTGTGAAGAGACCTCTGGTGGCATATCTTGTGGGGTATGCATGGGTGTCTGAGCTGTGTGCTAGTCGTTTAAACAAAGCTCAGTGCTTTCAACATGTCAATACCGCTCACAAATATAGTAGTGATGAAGTCAATCTCTCCTCGACTTTGAGCCAGGAGAGATTAAAATGCATATTATTAATGTTTGCTCTCTATGTACATCCAAGGGCCAGCCGTGCTGCCTTGTTCTGAGCCAATTTCAATTTTCCTAAGTCCCTCTTTGTGGCACCTGACCACACGACTGAACAGTAGTCCAGGTGCGACAAAACTAGTGCTTGTAGGACCTGCCTTGTTGATAGGGCTGTTAAGAAGGTAGAGCAACACTTTATTATGGACATACTTCTCCCCATCTTAGCTACTGTTGTGTCAATATGTTTTACCATGACAGTTTACAATCCAGGGTTACTCCAAGCAGTTTAGTCACCTCAGCTTGCGCAATTTCCACATTATTTGTTACATGATTTATTTGAGATTTAGGGTTTAGTGAATGATTTGTCCCAGATACAATGCTTTTAGTTTTTGAAATATTTAGGAGTAACTTATTTCTTGTCACCCATTCTGAAACTAACTGCAGCTCTTTGTTAAGTGTTGCAGTCATTTCAGTTGCTGTAGTAGCTGACGTGTATAGTGTTGAGTCCTCTGCATACATAGACGCCCTGGCTTTACTCAAAGCCAGTGGCATGTCGTTAGTAAAGATTGAAAAAAGTAAGGGGCCTAAACAGCTGCCCTGGGGAATTCCACAATATAGCAGGGGGTGTAAAGCCATTACACATACGTTTTTCCAGCAGCAGACTATGATCGATAACGTCAAAAGCCTCACTGAAGTTTAACAAAACAGCCCCACAATCTTTTTATCACCCACAATCTTTTTATCATCAATTGCTCTCAGCCAATCATCAGTAATTTGTGTAAGTGCTGTGCTTGTTTAATGTCCTTCCCTATAAGAGTGCTGAAAGTCTGTTGTCGATTTGTTTACTGTGAAATAGCATTGTATCTTGTCAAACACAATTTTTCCCAAAACGTTACTAAGGGTTGGTAACAGGCTGCATGGTCGGCTATTTGAGCCAGTAAAGGGGGCTTTACTATTTTTAGGTAGCGGAATGACTTTTGCTTCCCTCCAGGCCTGAGGGCACACACTTTCTAGTAGGCTTAATATGAAGTTATGGCAAATAGGAGTGGCAATATCGTCCGCTATTATCCTCAGTAATTTTCCATCCAAGTTGTCAGACCCCAGTGGCTTGTCATTGTTGACAGACAGCAATCATTTTTTCACCTCTTCCACACTCAATTACAATTATTGGCTTTCATAATTTGGTCAGATATACTTGGATGTGTAGTGTCAGTGTTTGTTTCTGGCATGTCATGCCTAAATTTGCTAATCCTGCCAATGACAAAATCATTAAAGTAGTTGGCAATATCAGCCGGTTTTGTGATGAATGAGCCATCTGATTCAATGAATGAAGGAGCTGAGTTTGCCTTTTTCCCCAACATTTCATTGAAGGTGCTCCAAAGCTGTTTACTATCATTCTTTATGTCATTTATCTTTGTTTCATAGTGTAGTTTCTTCTTCTTTTTATTCAGTTTAGTCACATGATTTCTCAATTTGCAGTACGTTTGCCAATTGGGGGGGTATGCGGCCAGACTTATTTGCCATTCCTTTTGCCTCATCCTTCTCAACCATACCATTTTTCAATTCCTCATCAATCCACAGGGATTTAACAGTTTTTACAGTCATTGTCTTAATAGGTGCATGCTTATTAGTAACTGGGATAAGCAATTTCATAAATGTGTCAAGTGCAACGTCTGTTTGCTCCTCATTACACACCACAGACCAACAAATATTATTTACGTCAACAACTTAGGAATCACTACAATATATTAGGCCCAGCCTTTGGGACTTTGGTTTTCCTAGATATGGCTACTATATTGTGAACACTACATCCGATGGATCTGGATACTGCTTTCAAGCACATTTCCGCAGCATTAGTAAAGATGTGATCAATACATGTTGATGATTTCATTCCTGTGCTGTTTGTAACTACCCTGGTAGGTTGACTGATAACATGAACCAGGTTGCAGGCACTAGTTACAGTTTGAAGCTTTTTCTTGAGTGGGCAGCTTGATGAAAGCCAGTCAATATTTAAATCACCCAGAAAATGTACCTCTCTGTTGATATCACATACATTATCAAGCATTTCACACATGTTATCCAGATACTGACTGTTAGCACTTGGTGGTCTATAGCAGCTTCCCACAAGAATGGGCTTTAGGTGAGACAGACGAACTTGTAGCCATATTACTTCAACAGTATTTAATCCTCTCTAATCTTTACAGGAATGTGGTTCTGAATATAAACAGCAACACCTCCACCACTGCCATTTCTGTATTTTCTGTAAATGTTAGAACCTTGTATTGCTACCACTGTATCATCAAAGGTATTATCTAAGTGAGTTTCAGACATAGTCAGAATATGAATGTCATCTGTTACTAGCAAGTTATTAATTTCATGAACCTTGTTTCTTAAGCTACATATGTTAATGTCGGCTATTTTGAGCACTTTTCTGGTATACTTGCTTGTTTTCATTGCTTTACTGGGAAGCTTAGCAGAAGTAGATATTATCATGTTATTTATGTTAGTGCAGGGTGAGCTGCACACAGTAGATTACCTACTAGGGCACACCACCTCAGTGCTAATAGCATACATCTGGTTCATAGGCACATGATTGCTGCATACAATAGCTGTAGGATCAGCAGAGGCATTCAGGGCAGTTAGAGGGACATAAATTAGGTTACTTATATTGTGTCTACCAATGCCCCTGGTATAATGTACATTTGCTAGAGCATTATGATGACTCAGCGACGCAATGGTAGGGATTAACTGACCTCGGCTTGGGTCATTGATGAGTCATTGTCTCAACACAGCCTTATAATGCTGTGAAAGGATCCAGGAACCCAAATGATTTGGGTGGATCCCATCCTCCTTATAAAACGTGTTTTGTTTCCAAAAGGTAATGAAATTGTCAACAAAAGTTACACCCATTGAGCTGCAATAATCACGTAACCAGTTGTGAAGAGGAAGAATCTCTGAATGCCACGATTCATAGAGGGCACAAGGCCAGATATGATGGGTCTTTTATTAGTGTCAGGCAGAGAGACAATCAGCTCTTTAAAATCCAGTTTCAATTGTTCAGAGCTGCCCTTCATAATGTCATTAAAACCCACATGGACTACGATAGAATCGATGTCCATGTCCTGGCGTAGTACATTCGGGAGAAGCTTAGTAATGTAATTTACTCGAGCTCCGGGATAGGACATTATTTTTGCTCCAGGAACAGTCACATTTCTTACCGTGGAGCTGCCCAAAATCACAGCTGGTGAGAAGGACGAGGAAATCCGCCCACTCCCACGCTTCACAGTATGGTGCAGGAAGATCAGGCTCCAGGGCGGCAAAACTATTTGTTGTTTGTATCCAAGACGGAGATGCATCCAACATGCGCGAACGCCATCCAGCCACCGCCGTAGAAAAGTTAAACATTTCACTCTGCGTTTTTCCCAGTTTCTTACATAGGCTGGCGACCTGCGTGATCAAGGAAGCCACCTCAAGCCTATAATCCTCGGCAAGCAAACAATTGCCGCATTGGAACTCTGAGTGATCCAGTTTGTCCCAAAACAAAGCGTTGTAGATACAGCTCCTACAGCGCTGGAACCGTTCATTTATTTCTCCAGACAAAGAGGACTAACTTTGTTGGCTTGATGGCTAACGTTAGCAGCTTAGCTAGGGAAGCAGCTCTTTCAAGTAGACTTTAAGCGGGATTCCGGGACAAGAAATAGCGGTCCTAGCTGTTAAAAGCTAACCACGTTGCGGAATCCATACAAAAACAAGTTCGCTATTTATGTTTAACCAAGATTGGTTATGTTTTAGTTAAAATAACAAACCGAGGGTTTCCAAGCATAATGGTATCAAGAAGAAGATAAAACGAGCTGAAACTAGCCACCTACGATTCCCCATATAGCAGCTTATTGTAATTGTTTCTAGCTATCTGGCCAGACAGAATAAAAACAACACACGTCTTTCCCCATTGAAGTGTGTGCATCGTTTTTGTGAGGTTGTCAGCTAACCCGTCTATTGATCAATTCGCGAAGAGTAATTTAAGAAGACGACTTAGGAACAACTTTGGCCACCCTGTGGACTAGATGTCTTAGAGAATATTGTCAGGAATTACATGCATTTGAGCAAAGATACAAATGCATCTCTGGAATAAATTTTAATGCATTAAATGCATTTTGGCAAAGAGGCAAATGTATCTACATACTTGAAATACATTTTAAGTGACGTTAAATATATGGATTTTCTTTTCGTATGGGCTCTGTACTATTCCATGGAGGGGTGCAAATGTAGTCATTGGTGATGGTCTACAGTGTCATCAGTAATGACCCTGCCTCTTCAGATGGTCTACTGTGTTATCAGTAATGACCCTTCCTCTTCAGATGGTCTACTGTGTTATCAGTAATGACCTGCCTCTTCAGATGATCTACTGTGTTATCAGTAATGACCCTGCCTCTTCAGATGGTCTACTGTGTTATCAGTAATGACCCTGCCTCTTCTCATGGTCTACTGTGTTATCAGTAATGACCCTTCCTCTTCAGATGATCTACTGTGTTATCAGTAATGACCCTGCCTCTTCAGATGGTCTACTGTGTTATCAGTAATGACCCTTCCTCTTCAGATGATCTACTGTGTTATCAGTAATGACCCTTCCTCTTCAGATGGTCTACTGTGTTATCAGTAATGAACCTGCCTCTTCAGATGATCTACTGTGTTATCAGTAATGACCCTTCCTCTTCAGATGGTCTACTGTGTTATCAGTAATGACCCTGCCTCTTCTCATGGTCTACTGTGTCATCAATAATGGCCCCGCCTCTTCACTTCTCTCTCTCTTCCTCTATACCACCGTTTAACACACTACACACTCTCTCTCTCTCTCTCTCTCCTCTCTCTCTGTGGGGGTTACGTAAGAGTGCTCCTCTCTCTCTCTCTCTCCGTCTCTCTCTGTGGGGGTTTCTTCAGAGTGCTCCTCAATCTCTCTCTCTCTCTCTCTCTCTCTCTCTCTCGCTCTCTCACACTCTCTCTCTCTCTGTCTCTCTCTCTGTGGAGGTTATTTCAGAGTGCTCCACCCCCCCCCCCCCCTCTCTCTCTCTCTCTCTCTCTCTCTCTCTTTCTCTCTCAGTCTCTCTCTCTGTGGGGGTTATTTCAGAGTGCCCCCCACCCCTCTCTCTCTCTTTCTCTCACTCTCTCTCTCTGTCTCTCTCTGTGGGGATTACATCAGAGTGCTCCTCTCTCTCTCTCTCTCTCTGTGGGGGTTACGTCAGAGTGCTCTCTCTCTCTCTCTCTCTCTCTCTCTCTATATATATATATATATATATATATATGTTTCTCTCTCTCTCTTCTCTCTCTGTGGGGGTTACTTCAGAGTGCTCCTCTCTCTCTCTCTCTCTCTCTATGGGGGTTAAGTCAGAGTGCTCCTCTCTGTCTCTCTCTGTCTCTCTCTGTGGGGGTTACGTCAGAGTGCTCCTCTCTCTCTCTCTGTGGGGGTTACTTCAGAGTCCTCCACTCTCTCTCTCTCTCTCTCTCTCTCTCTCTCTCTCTCTCTCTCTCTCTCTCTCTCTCTTTCTGTTTGTCTCTCTCTCTGTGGGGGTTACGTCAGAGTGATCCTCTCTCTCTCTCTCTCTCTCTCTCTCTCTCTATCTCTCTCTCTGTCTCGCTCTCTGTGGGGGTTACGTCAGAGTACTCCTCTCTCTCTCTCTCTCTCTCTCTCTCTCTCTCTCTCTCTCTCTCTCTCTCTCTCTCTCTCTCTCAATGTCTCTCTCTCTGTGGGGGTTATTTCAGTGTGCTCCCCCCCACCCCCTCTCTCTCTCTCTCTCTCTGTGGGGGTTTTATCAGAGTGCCTCTCTCTCTCTCTCCCTCTCTCTGTCTTTCTCTCTCTGTCTATCTATATGTGGGGGTTACGCCAGGCTGCTCCTGTCTCTCTCTTTCTCTCTCTTTCTCTCTCTGTCTCTCTCTCTCTCTCTCTCTCTCTCTCTCTTTGGGGGTTACGTCAGAGTGCTCCTCTCTCTCTCTCTCTCTCTCTCTATCTCTCTCCTCTCTCTCTCTCTCTCTCTCTCTCTTTCTCTCTCTCTCTCTCTCTCTCTCTCTCTCTCTCTCTCTCTCTCTCTCTCTCTCTCTCTCTCAATTCAATTTTCAATTTCAATTTAAGGGCTTTATTGGCATAGGAAATGTATGTTAACATTGCCAAAGCAAGTGAAGTAGATAGTAAACAAAAGTGAAATAAACAATAAATATTAACAGTAAACATTACACTCAGAAGTTCCAAAAGAATAAAGACATTTCAAATGTCATATTATGTATATATACAGTGTTGTAACAATGTGCAAATAGTTAAAGTACAAATGGGAAAATAAATAAACATAAATATGGGTTGTATTTACAATGGCGTTTGTTCTTCACTGGTTGCCCTTTTCTTGTGGCAACAGGCCACAAATCTTGCAGCTGTGATGGCACACTGTGGTTTTTCACCCAGTAGATAAGGGAGTTTATCAAAATTGGGTTTGTTTTCAAATTCGTTGTGGATCGCTGTAATCTGAGGGAAATATGTGTCTCTAATATGGTCATACATTTGGCAGGAGGTTAGGAAGTGCAGCTCAGTTTCCACCTCCTTTTGTGGGCAGTGTGCACATAGTCTGTCTTCTCTTGAGAGCCAGGTCTGCCTACGGCGGCCTTTCTCAATAGCAAGGCTATGCTCACTGAGTCTGTACATAGTCAAAGCTTTCCTTAAGTTTGGGTCAGTCACAGTGGTCAGGTATTCTGCCACTGTGTACTCTCTGTTTAAGGCCAAATAGCATTCTAGTTTGCTCTGTTTTTTTGTTTGTTCTTTCCAATGTGTCAAGTAATTCTCTTTTTGTTTTCTCATGATTTGGTTGGGTCTAATTGTGTTGTTGTTGTTGTTGTTGTCCTGGGGCTCTGTGGGGTCTGTTTGTGTTTGTGAACAGAGCCCCAGGACCAGCTTACTTAGGGGACTCTTCTCCAAGTTAATCTCTCTGTAGGTGATGGCTTTGTTATGGAAGGTTTGGGAATCGCTTCCTTTTAAGTGGTTATAGAATTTAACGGCTCTTTTCTGGATTTTGATAATTAGCGGGTATTGGCCTAATTCTGCTCTGCATGCATTATTTGGTGTTTTACGTTGTACACGGAGGATGTTTTTGCAGAATTCTGCATGCAGAGTCTCAATTTGGTGTTTGTCCCATTTTGTGAATTCTTGGTTGATGAGCGGACCCCAGACCTCACAACCATAAAGGGCAATGGGTTCTATAACTGATTCAAGTATTTTTAGCCAGATCCTAATTGGTATGTCAAATTTTATGTTCCTTTTGATGGCATAGAAGGCCCTTCTTGCCTTGTCTCTCAGATCGTTCACAGCTTTGTGGACGTTACCTGTGGCGCTGATGTTTAGGCCGAGGTATGTATAGTTTTTTGTGTGCACTAGGGCAACGGTGTCTAGATGGAATTTGTATTTGTGGTCCTGGCAACTGGACCTTTTTTGGAACACCATTATTTTTTTCTTACTGAGATTTACTGTCAGTGCCCAGGTCTGACAGAATCTGTGCAGAAGATCTAGGTGCTGCTGTAGGCCCTCCTTGGTTAGTGACAGAAGCACCAGATCATCAGCAAACAGTAGACATTTGACTTCAGATTTTAGTAGGGTGAGGCCGGGTGCTGCAGACTGTTCTAGTGCCCTCGCCAATTCGTTGATATATACAGTGGGGAGAACAAGTATTTGATACACTGCCAATTTTGCAGGTTTTCCTACTTACAAAGCATGTAGAGGTCTGTAATGTTTATCATATGTACACTTCAACTGTGAGAGACGGAATCTAAAACAAAAATCCAGAAAATCACATTGTATGATTTTTAAGTAATTCATTTGCATTTTATTGCATGACATAAGTATTTGATCACCTACCAACAAGTAAGAATTCCGGCTATCACAGACCTGTTAGTTTTTCTTTAAGAAGCCCTCCTGTTCTCCACTCATTACCTGTATTAACTGCACCTGTTTGAACTCGTTACCTGTATGAAAGACACCTGTCTACACACTCAATCAAACAGACTCCAACCTCTCCACAATGGCCAAGACCAGAGAGCTGTGTAAGGACATCAGGGATAAAATTTTAGACCTGCACAAGACTGGGGTGGGCTACAAGACAATAGGCAAGCAGCTTGGTGAGAAGGCAACAACTGTTGGCGCAATTATTAGAAAATGGAAGAAGTTCAAGATGACGGTCAATCACCCTCGGTCTGGGGCTCCATGCAAGATCTCACCTCGTGGGGCATCAATGATCATGAGAAAGGTGAGGGATCAGCCCAGAATTACACGGCAGGACCTGTTCATTGACCTGAAAATAGCTGGGACCACAGTCTCAAAGAAAACCATTAGTAACACACTACGCCGTCATGGATAAAAATCCTGCAGCGCACGCAAGGTCCCCCTGCTCAAGCCAGGGCATGTCCAGGCCCATCTGAAGTTTGCCAAATGACCATCTGAATGATCCAGAGGAGGAATGGGAGAAGGTCATGTGGTCTGATGAGACAAAAATTCAGCTTTTTGGTCTAAACTCCACTCGCCGTGTTTGGAGGAAGAAGAAGGATGAGTACAACCCCAAGAACACCATCCCAACCGTGAAGCATGGAGGTGGAAACATCATTCTTTGGGGATGCTTTTCTGCAAAGGGGACAGGACGACTGCACCCTATTGAGGGGAGGATGGATGGGGCCATGTATCGCGAGATCTTGGCCAACAACCTCCTTCCCACAGTAAGAGCATTGAAGATGGGTCGTGGATGGGTCTTCCAGGATGACAATAACCCGAAACACACAGCCAGGGCAACTAAGGAGTGGCTCCGTAAGAAGCATCTCAAGGTCCTGGAGTGGCCTAGCCAGTCTCCAGACCTGAACCCAATAGAAAATCTTTGAAGGGAGCTGAAAGTCCGTATTGCCCAGCAACAGCCCCGAAACCTGAAGGATCTGGAGAAGGTCTGTATGGAGGAGTGGGACAAAATCCCTGCTGCAGTGTGTGCAAACCTGGTCAAGACCTACAGGAAACGTATGATCTCTGTAATTGCAAACAAAGGTTTCTGTACAAAATATTAAGTTCTGCTTTTCTGATGTATCAAATACTTATGTCATGCAATAAAATGCAAATGAATTACTTAAAAATCATACAATTTGATTTTCTGGATTTTTGTTGTCTCTCACAGTTGAAGTGTACCTATGATCAAAATTACAGACCTCTACATGCTTTGTAAGTAGGAAAACCTGCAAAATCGGCAGTGTATCAAATACTTGTTCTCCCCACTGTATGTTGAAGAGGGTGGGGCTTAAACTATATCCCTGTCTCACCCCATGGCCCTGTGGAAAGAAATGTGTGTGTTTTTTGCCAATTTTAACCGCACACTTGTTTGTGTACATGGATTTTATAATGTTGTATGTTTTTCCCCCACCCCACTTTCCATCAATTTGTATAGCAGACCCTCATGCCAAATTGAGTCAAAAGCTTTTTTGAAATCAACAAAGCATGAGAAGACTTTGCCTTTGTTTTGGTTTGTTTGTTTGTCAATTAGGGTGTGCAGGGTGAATACGTGTTCTGTCGTACGGTAATTTGGTAAAAAGTCAATTTGACATTTTCTCAGTACATTGTTTTCACTGAGGAAATGAACTATTCTGCTGTTAATGATAATGCAGAGGATTTTCCCAAGGTTGCTGTTGCCGCATATCCCACGGTAGTTATTGGAGTCAAATTTGTCTCCACTTTTGTGGATTGGGGTGATCAGTCCTTGGTTCCAAATATTTGGGAAGATGCCAGCGATAAGGATGATGTTAAAGAGTTTAAGTATAGCTAATTGAAATTTGTGGTCTGTATATTTTATCATTTCATTGAGGATACCATCAACACCACAGGCCTTTTTGGGTTGGAGGGTTTGTATTTTGTCCTGTAGTTCATTCAATGTAATTGGAGAATTCAGTGGGTTCTGGTAGTCTTTAATAGTTGATTCTAAGATTTGCATTTGATCATGTATATTTTTTTGCTGTTTGTTCTCTGTAATAGGGCCAAAAAGATTGGAGAAGTGGTTTACCCATACATCTTTTCGTGTTGTTGTTTGTTTAGTTTTTTCCAATTTTCCCAGAAGTGGTTAGAGTCTATGGATTCTTCAATTACATTGAGCTGATTTCTGACATGCTGTTCCTTCTTTTTCCGTAGTGTATTTCTGTATTGTTTTAGTGATTCACCATAGTGAAGGCGTAGGCTCAGGTTTTCTGGGTCTCTATGTTTTTGGTTGGATAGGTTTCTCAATTTCTTTCTTAGGTTTTTGCATTCTTCATCAAACGATTTATCACTGTTGTTACTTTTCTTTGGTTTTCTGTTAGAGATTTTTAGATTTGATAGGGAAGCTGCGATGTCAAATATACTGTTTAGGTTTTCTACTGCCAAGTTTACACCTTCACTATTACAGTGGAACGTTTTGTCCTGGAAGTTGTCTAGAATGGATTGAATTTGTTGTTTCCTAATTGTTTTTTGGTAGGTTTCAACACTACTTTCCTTCCATCTATAGCATTTCTTAATATTATTCAGTTCCTTTGGCTTTGATGCCTCACGATTGAGTATTGCTCTGTTCAAGTAGACTGTGATTTTGCTGTGATCTGATAGGGATGTCAGTGGGCTGACTGTGAACGCTCTGAGAGACTCTGGGTTGAGGTCAGTGATAAAGTAGTCTACAGTACTACTGCCAAGAGATGAGCTATAGGTGTACCTACCATAGGAGTCCCCTTGAAGCCTACCATTGACTATGTACATATCCAGTGTGCGACAGAGCTACAGGAGTCGTGACCCGTTCTTGTTGGTTATGTTGTCGTAGTTGTGCCTAGGGGGGCATATGGGGGAGGGAATGCTGTCACCTCCAGGTAGGTGTTTGTCCCCCTGTGTGCTGAGGGTGTCAGGTTCTTGTCCAGTTCTGGCATTTAGGTCGCCACAGACTAGTACATGTCCCTGGGTCTGGAAATGATTGATTTCCCCCTCCAGGATGGAGAAGTTGTCTTCATAAAAGTATGGGGATTCTAATGGGGGGATATAGGTAGCACACAGGAGGACATTTCTATCTGTTGATATAATTTCCTTTTGAATTTCTAACCAAATGTAAAATGTTCCTGTTTTGATTAATTTAATAGAGTGAGTTAGGTCTGCTCTATACCAAATTAGCATACCCCCTGAGTCCCTTCCCTGTTTCACACCTGGTAGATTGGTGGATGGGACTACCAGCTCTCTGTAACCTAGAGGGCAACCAGTGGGTCCGTCTCCTCTATACCATGTTTCTTGTAGGATGACAATGTCTGTATTTCCGATTTCTTTGGTGAAGTCCAGATTCCTGCTCTTTAGGCCAAAGGCAGATGACCTCAGGCCTTGGATATTCCAGGATGAAATAGTGAAGGCTTTGTATTCCATAAAGTGTCTAATGTTGTTGGTTGTGTGGTTTGGCCTCAGGCCAGTAAATGTGAGCAGAGCCTGCTGAGCATCTGGTACATGCCATTGGCTTGGGCTAGTGTAAGAGTGGGTGTTGGGCCTGTTTGCCTGCTCACGGCCTGGGCGTATGTGTGACTTTCATGTTGAGGCCCTCTTTGTGGGAGTGGGGGGCTTGGGGTGGGTAGGAGGGGCATAGGTCTGATCTGAGGGGACCTAAATGGGGGTGTGGGCATGGTTGACTTGGGTGGGGGGAGTTAATTGGTGGGGGTGAGGGTGTAGATGTGGCTGATGGTGCTGTGGTCTGGATGTAGGTCCTCTCTGCGGGGGTCCTCTATGTGTAGGTCCTGGGGGGGGTCCCGCAGGTCTGGGAGAGTGTCTCGCTGGTCTGGGCGGGGTGTCTGTTGATCTGTTGCTCCTGTGTGGGGTGTTGGGTCTGCGGTTGAGGGCGATATCCTTTAGGGTCCGGGCGAAGGTGGGCACTGCTGCCTATGTATAGGTGGACCTGGTCATAAAGGCTGTTCACGTCCAGGGTGGAGTGGTGGGCCAGGTAGACATTTGGTTTTGATGTACAGTCACGGGAAATAGTTGCGTTTACCCGCTGTATGGTAGCAGGGTGGAAGTATTTTCGTGGTAACAGGGTTGAGATAACCACTTGTGCGTTGGGAAAAGTAGAAGAAGCTTTTTCTATCACTACCTTGAGTGCTGTGGCCACCCTTTCCTGCTGTGTTCTCAGGTTGTTTGTGCCTGTGTGTATTATTATGTGGCTGGGTGATCCTAGTCGGTCCTCAGACAGAAGGTCTAGGGCGCGCTGGGTGTATGGACACCAGAGTTTAGACACTGTGTGTTTTGGAAAAAGTTTATTTTCTTGTATGTATTTCCCGTTTGAGTCCATTAGGAGTACAATCTGTGGCTTGTGTATGTCCTCAGTGGGTGTGGGGGGGTCGTCATGAGGGCTATCAGGGTGGCTGACAGGGGGGTTGCTCAGAGGGGTTGGGGTCCCCAGGGCTTGGGGTTCTTCATTTGTTTGTCTGGCTGTGATGTCGAGGCTATGGTCAGGGTCTAGGGTGTACTGTTCTGCTGCGGTGTCAAGACTTTGGCCAGGATCTAAGGTGGGCTGTTCTGCTGGCTTCTATGCAGGGGTTGCAAGCTCTCTAATGGGTTGTTCTATGTCACCCGTCATCGTTCTCACCTTCTCCTCCAGCACTCTGATCCTCTCCTCTAGTGCTCTGTTCTTCTCCTGCTCCTGCTCCTGCTCTTTTTCCTGTTGATGTTGTCTCACCACAGTCCAGAGTGCAGACATGTCTCTCTCTACCTCCAGCTCTCCAGGTCTAGTTAAGGGGGTGTTGTTGTCCTGGACTGTTGTCTGGGTCTGTGCTGACTGGAGTGTGTTCACCTGCTGTTCCAGCTCCACCTGCCTTACCTCCAGCTGGGTGAATTTATCCTTCATTTCAATGAGGGAGTAGTACTCTGTGCTGGGAAGTTGACTTTCTGCTTGGGGTTGCTCTGTGGGGTTATTTAATGAAGAGGTCTGGTCTGACCCGCTCGGGGTGGGGGTATCTTTCTCAAGGGAGAGCTTCTCCTGCTGAGCTATTTCTTTGATTAGGTGAAAGTCCAGCTGGAACTGTTTGGTGCTACCTTGAACCAAAACGGTTCCAGATTTATAGAGATTAATATTAGACAACTCAGAGTCCTCGTTGTCCAGTATCCTGAGTTTCCACCCATCGCTAACACCCCCCCTCAGGGGTAGTGTGCTAGTATAGCACTGTGCCATGTCAGGGGATGGTCTGTGTGGAAGATAAGGTTGCTTATGTTCCCATTTTTATAAAAATCAGCAAAAAGTGTCTCCTGCTTCCCCAAAATAAGTTTCATTTTGTACTCTTTTCGTGTCTTGTCGTTTTTTACATTCAGAGGGTATTGTATTTTAATGACCTCTGAACAGCGGGGGGGGGGGGGGTGCTTCTAAGGCCTCTCCATTTGGTTCGGGTAGACTGTGCGACTCTCCTGCCATTGTTGGGCTCAAGGGCTTTGACACCTCTAACTTCACACGTCAGTGCTAATTGAAATTGTATCTCTTTGTACTAGCAAGCTTGGTAGCCTTAGCATTCAGTCCTTATAAAGTAAAATATATCATTGTAATGTATTTTTCTTCTTGGTTTTTGAAAGTGAAAAATAGCTTCATACTAAACATTACTCACTCAGTTCCAGGTTGGATGGTGTTTTCAGAGCATTTGCTGTATAGTTTGGGAATAGTCATCCTTGGTAGTAGAAAGCCTTCCAGGTAATTCCGTCCAAAATCAGAGTTTTGGTTTGGAATGAAGGTTATGTTGTGGAGGGTAGCATCCTGTATATGTCCCTGCCAAAGAATCCTACTTTATCTAACTCTAAATCTATATTTTTTGTTAAAAATGCAGGAGCAATGTCTTTGAGCTCTCTCTCTCTCTCTCTGTCCCTCTCTCTCTCTCTCTCTCTCTCTCTCTCTCTCTCTCTCTCTCTCTCTCTCTCTCTCTCTCTCTCTCTCTCTCTTCTCTCTCTGTGGGGGTTACGTCAGAGTGCTCCTCTCTCTCTCTCTATGTCTCTCTCGCTCTCTCTCTCTCTCTCTCTCTCTCTCTCTCTCTCTCTCTCTCTCTCTCTCTCTCTCTCTCTTCTCTCTCTGTGGGGGTTACGTCAGAGTGCTCCTCTCTCTCTATATATGTCTCTCTCTCTCTCTCTCTCTCTCTCTCTCTCTCTCTCTCTCTCTTTTCTCTCTCTGTGGGGGTTACGTCAGAGTGCTCCTCTCTCTCTCTCTCTCTCTCTCTCTCTCTCTCTCTCTCTCTCTCTCTTTCTCTCTCTCTTTCTCTCTGTGGGGGTTACGTCAGAGTGCTCCTCTCTCTCTCTCTCTCTCTCTCTCTCTCTCTCTCTCTCTCTCTCTCTCTGTGGGGGTTACGTCAGAGTGCTCCTCTCTCTCTCTCTATGTCTCTCTCGCTCTCTCTCTCTCTCTCTCTCTCTCTCTCTCTCTCTCTCTCTCTCTTTTCACTCTCTGTGGGGGTTACGTCAGAGTGCTCCTCTCTCTCTCTCTATGTCTCTCTCTCTCTCTCTCTCTCTCTCTCTCTCTCTCTCTCTCTCTCTCTCTCTCTCTCTCTTTTCTCTCTCTGTGGGGGTTACATCAGAGTGCTCCTCTCTCTCTCTCTCTCTCTCTCTCTCTCTCTCTTTCTCTCTCTCTTTCTCTCTGTGGGGGTTACGTCAGAGTGCTCCTCTCTCTCTCTCTCTCTCTCTCTCTCTCTCTCTCTCTCTCTCTCTCTCTCTCTCTCTCTCTCTCTGTGGGGGTTACGTCAGAGTGCTCCTCTCTCTCTCTCTATGTCTCTCTCGCTCTCTCTCTCTCTCTCTCTCTCTCTCTCTCTCTCTCTCTCTCTCTCTTTTCACTCTCTGTGGGGGTTACGTCAGAGTGCTCCTCTCTCTCTCTCTATGTCTCTCTCTCTCTCTCTCTCTCTCTCTCTCTCTCTCTCTTTTCTCTCTCTGTGGGGGTTACATCAGAGTGCTCCTCTCTCTCTCTCTCTCTCTCTCTCTCTCTCTTTCTCTCTCTCTTTCTCTCTGTGGGGGTTACGTCAGAGTGCTCCTCTCTCTCTCTCTCTCTCTCTCTCTCTCTCTCTCTCTCTCTCTCGCTCTCTCTCTCAATTCAATTCAATTCAATTCAATTCAATTTAAGGGGCTTTATTGGCATGGGAAACATGTATACATTGCCTAAGTAAGTGAAATAGATAATAAACAAAAGTAAATTAAACAATACAAAAATTAACAGTAAACATTACACTAATAAAGACATTTCAAGTGTAATTATGTCTATTACAGTGTTTTAATGATGTGCAAAACTCTCTCTCTCTCTCTCTCTCTCTCTCTCGCTCTCTCTCTCTCTGTCTCTCTCTCCGTGGTGGTTAGGTCAGAGTGCTCCTCTCCCTGCTCTCTCCTTTGATCAGCTGAGCTGCGAACCTTTATGCTGCCTTTTGTGAGAGGAAATTCACACACACACACATTTTAAATACTTTAATTTAATCCACAATTAAATTATAAAGGATTCAAACATTTCAAAGGTTGTTGATGAAAGGACACTTAAGGAAACAAAAAGCATATTCTCCTCCACACAGCTAGGCTGCCCTTAACAGCTGAAACTGAGCAGTACCTTCTCTTCCACACAGCTAGGCTGCCCATAACAGCTGAAACTGAGCAGTACCTTCTCTTCCACACAGCTAGGCTGCCCATAACAGCTGAAACTGAGCAGTACCTTCTCCTCCACACAGCTAGGCTGCCCATAACAGCTGAAACTGAGCAGTACCTTCTCCTCCACACAGCTAGGCTGCCCATAACAGCTGAAACAGAGCAGTACCTTCTCCTCCACACAGCTAGGCTGCCCATAACAGCTGAAACAGAGCAGTACCTTCTCCTCCACACAGCTAGTCTGCCCATAGCGGCTGAAACAGAGCAGTACCTAGTCAGTTATTTTGCTCTACTCTTAGGAAGGCCTGCAATCTGAAGGCCACATACAGTAAGCCTATGTAGGTGGCCCAGACTGCCAAATATCAATTCCACCAACCTGCATCTGTATCCCAGGCTGTCCAAGTGTGATGTGAGGGGCTGCTATTTAAGGAGCTTTTCGGAAAAGGCCTGCTCCATATAACAATCAAATGAGCAGCCCACTTCCTAAATCATTACACACACACGCGTACGCACACACACACACGCACACACACACACACACACACACGCACACACACACTTCTGTGGGATAGGGTACATGCGCACACTTCTGTGAGAGGGGCTATTGTTCCTTCATCCACTTGTCTTCAAACAAGCAAACAGCAATGTTTTTATGACTCAACAGACAGAACACAGCCTTCAATGGAGAACATGCACATTGCACACACTATGTCAGATTCCATTCTACTTCACTTCAAGGCATGTTCTTCTTTGATGATCATGCCGTACCAGAGCTTATCCTTAGTAACCAAGGTTTCATTAATTTGTTCATTTGTTTGTTTGTTTGTTCGTACGTCCGTCCGTCTGTCCATCCGTCCGTCCATTCATTCATCGTTTGTTTAGTCAGCCTGTCAGCCAGTCAGTAATTTGTTCACTGTTTTGAACTCATACATAGGCAAACTTGAGAGAGAGAGAGAGAGAGAGAGAGATCCAGTGAGGCATAAAATGAGCTGAGAGTTTGGGGGATTGGAGCTGAGGCTCTGTGTGAAATGAAGTTTCACCCCATCATTAATCAATGTACCATCACACCCCAAACAGAGACTACACACACACACACACACACACACACACACACACACACACACACACACACACACACACACACACACACACACACACACACACACACACACACACACACACACACACACACACACACACACACACACACATACACACACACACACACACACACACAACACAACACATGCACTTCTTCTGTCTGTTACATACACACACACACACACAAACACATGCACAGACGCATGTACACACTCTCCTACCTGTTGACATTTGTTATTCTGCCTCACTCCTATCTTTGTGTCCCACCTGTAGTGTGTGCTTCAGGGCAGGCGCCTGTGTGTGTGTGTGTGCACCTGATCACGGCTAGTTTCTGTAGCCCAGAGAGAGAGGAAGGCCTAGGGCTTCCATTGGCCCAGTGTCGGAGGGCTCTGTGTAGGAGAGATTAGCAGCACGCCTCCCTGTCTCTGGTGGAACACTCTGGCTGGAGGGAAAAGTGGGTGGGTTGGGTACTGGTGACATTCCAATGATCTTGGTTGGAAAGTGATGTCTTCATACTCTCCTCTCCTCTTGTGTAACTGTGAAGCCGTGCTGTGTGACTGTGATGTTGATGTGGTGTTAGCAGGGCTGAGTTGGCCTGTAGTGTGGCTGCAGTGTAATTGGGGGGGATTAGGTCACTCGTGGTGTAGCGGTGGACCCCCTCTCACTGACCAGACCAGACCAGACCTCTTACCCCTCTCACTGACCAGACCAGACCAGACCTCTTACCCCTCTCACTGACCAGACCAGACCAGACCAGACCTCTTACCCCTCTCACTGACCAGACCAGACCAGACCTCTTACCCCTCTCACTGACCAGACCAGACCAGACCAGACCTCTTACCCCTCTCACTGACCAGACCAGACCAGACCAGACCTCTTACCCCTCTCACTGACCAGACCAGACCAGACCTCTTACCCCTCTCACTGACCAGACCAGACCAGACCTCTTACCCCTCTCACTGACCAGACCAGACCAGACCAGACCTCTTACCCCTCTCACTGACCAGACCAGACCAGACCAGACCTCTTACCCCTCTCACTGACCAGACCAGACCAGACCAGACCTCTTACCCCTCTCACTGACCAGACCAGACCAGACCAGACCTCTTACCCCTCTCACTGACCCGACCAGACCAGACCTCTTACCCCTCTCACTGACCAGACCAGACCAGACCAGACCTCTTACCCCTCTCACTGACCAGACCAGACCAGACCTCTTACCCCTCTCACTGACCAGACCAGACCAAACAAGACCTCTTACCCCTCTCACTGACCAGACCAGACCAGACCAGACCTCTTACCCCTCTCACTGACCAGACCAGACCAAACAAGACCTCTTACCCCTCTCACTGACCAGACCAGACCAGACCAGACCTCTTACCCCTCTCACTGACCAGACCAGACCAAACAAGACCTCTTACCCCTCTCACTGACCAGACCAGACCAAACAAGACCTCTTACCCCTCTCACTGACCAGACCAGACCAAACAAGACCTCTTACCCCTCTCACTGACCAGACCAGACCAGACCAGACCTCTTACCCCTCTCACTGACCAGACCAGACCAAACAAGACCTCTTACCCCTCTCACTGACCAGACCAGACCAGACCAGACCTCTTACCCCTCTCACTGACCAGACCAGACCAAACAAGACCTCTTACCCCTCTCACTGACCAGACCAGACCAGACCAGACCTCTTACCCCTCTCACTGACCAGACCAGACCAAACAAGACCTCTTACCCCTCTCACTGACCAGACCAGACCAGACCTCTTACCCCTCTCACTGACCAGACCAGACCAAACAAGACCTCTTACCCCTCTCACTGACCAGACCAGACCAGACCTCTTACCCCTCTCACTGACCAGACCAGACCAAACAAGACCTCTTACCCCTCTCACTGACCAGACCAGACCAGACCTCTTACCCCTCTCACTGACCAGACCAGACCAGACCAGACCTCTTACCCCTCTCACTGACCAGACCAGACCAGACCAGACCTCTTACCCCTCTCACTGATCAGACCAGACCAGACCTCTTACCCTTCTCACTGACCAGAGCAGGGTGACTCAGCTGAATGCTTTGATAGTGAGTGTTATTCAGCCATTAACAGGTGTGTTAGAGAGCAGGATTGGAGCAAAAGGAGGAGGGTTGGTTGCCTCTGTAATGCCTAATATACTCCATCCTGTCAGTCTTCAGTCCATCACTGTGATTGGCTACACAGATGTCAATTCATCAGTGTGATTGTCTGCTTGGCTCTCGCTCTGTCACTGTGATTTGTTGCTGACACATTGGTCAGTCACATTGATTGGCTACAAAGGCTGTTACTTGCTGCTGTAATTGGCTACCAGAGCTCTTGTCTCATCCAGCTTTTGGCTCGACAGAGGAGTGTGTGTAAATGATCCCTCCCTCCCTCCCTCCCTCCCTCCCTCCCTCCCTCCCTCCCTCCCTCCCTCCCTCTCTCTCTCTCTCTCTCTCTCTCTCTCTCTCTCTCTCTCTCTCTCTCTCTCTCTCTCTCTCTCTCTCTCTCTCTCTCAATTCAATTCAATTCAAGGAGCTTTATTGGCATGGGAAACATATGTTTACATTGCCCAAGCAAGTGAAATAGATAATAAACAAAAGTTAAATAAACAATAAAAAATGTGCAGTAAACATTACACTCACAAAAGTTCCAAAATAATAAAGACATTTCAAATGTCATATTATGTCTATAGACGGTGTTATAATGATGTGCAAAAAGATAAAGTACAAAAAGGAAAATACATAAAAATAAATATAGGTTGTATTTACAATGGTGTTTGTTGTTCACTGGTTGCCTTTTCTTGTGGCAACAGGTCACAAATCATGCTGCTGTGATGGCACAATGTGGTATTTCACCCAATAGATATGGGAGTTTATCCAAATTGGATTTGTTTTCAAATTTTTTGTGGGTCTGTGTAATCTGAGGGAAGTATGTGTCTCTAATATGGTCATACATTTGGCAGGAAGATAGGAAGTGCAGCTCAGTTTCCACCTCATTTGTGGGCAGTGTGCACATAGCCTGTCTTCTCTTGAGAGCCAGGTCTGTCTACGGCAGCCTTTCTCAATAGCAAGGCTATGCTCACTGAGTCTGTACATAGTCAAAGATTTCCTTAATTTTGGGTCAGTCACAGTGGTCAGGTATTCTGCCACTATATACTCTCTGTTTAGGGCCAAATAGCATTCTAGTTTGCTCTGTTTTTTTTGTAAATTCTTTCCAATGTGTCAAGTCATTCTCTTTTTGTTTTCTCATGATTTGGTTGGGTCTAATTGTGTTGCTGTCCTGGGGCTCTGTGGGGTCTGTTTGTGTTTGTGAACAGAGCCCCAGGACCAGCTTGCTTAGGGGACTCTTCTCCAGGTTCATCTCTCTGTAGGTGATGGCTTTGTTACAGAAGGTTTGGGAATCACTTCCTTTTAGGTGGTTGTAGAATTGAACGGCTCTTTTCTGGATTTTGATAATTAGCGAGTAAAGGCCTAATTTTGTTCTGCATGCATAATTTGGTGTTTTACGTTGTACACAGAGGATATTTTTGCAGAGTTCTGCATGCAGAGTCTCAATTTGGTGTATGTCTCATTTTGTGAAGTCTTGGTTGGTGAGAGGACCCCAGACCTCACAACCATAAAGGGCAATGGATTCTATAACTGATTCAAGTATTTTTAACCAGATCCTAATTGGTATGTAGAATT
Source organism: Coregonus ussuriensis (assembly GCA_031479575.1). NCBI lineage: Eukaryota > Metazoa > Chordata > Actinopteri > Salmoniformes > Salmonidae > Coregonus > Coregonus ussuriensis. Next base: position 12,083,819 of record CM062502.1, on the reverse strand, counting down.
TTAGGTTCCCTTTGATGGCATAGAAGGCCCTTCTTGCCTTGTCTCTCAGATCGTTCACAGATTTGTGGAAGTTACCTGTGGCGCTGATGTTTAGGCCGAGGTATGTATCGTTTTTTGTGTGCTCTAGGGCAACGGTGTCTAGATGGAATTTGTATTTGTGGTCCTGGCTACTGGACCTTTTTTGGAACACCATAATTTTTGTCTTATTGAGATTTACTGTCAGGGCCCAGGTCTGACAGAATCTGTGCAGAAGATCTAGGTGCTGCTGTAGGCCCTCCTTTGTTGGAGACAGAAGCACCAGATCATCAGCAAACATTAGACATTTTACTTCAGATTCTAGTAGGGTGAGGCTGGGTGCTGCATACTGTTCTAGTGCCCTCACCAATTAATTGATACATATGCTGAAGAGGGTGGGGCTTAAATTGCATCCCTGTCTCACCCCACGGCCTTGTGGAAAGAAATGTGTGTGTTTTTTGCCAATTTTAACCGCACACTTGTTGTATGTGTACATGGATTTTATAATGTTGTGTGTTTTCCCCCAACAGCACTTTCCATCAATTTGTGTCATGCCAAATTGAGTCAAAAGCTTTTTTGAAATCAAAAAGCATGAGAAGACTTTGCCTTTGTTTTGTTTCTTTGTCAATTACGGTGTGCAGGGTGAATACGTGGTCTGTCGTACGGTATTTGGTAAAAAGCCAATCTGACATTTGTTTTCACTGAGGAAATGTACGAGTCTGCTGTTAATGATAATGCAGAGGATTTTCCCAAGGTTGCTGTCGAAACATATCCCATGGTAGTTATTGGGGTCAAATTTGTCTCCACTTTTGTGGATTGGGGTGATCAGTCCTTGGTTCCAAATATTGGGGAAGATGCCAGAGCTAAGGATGATGTTAAAGAGTTTAAGTATAGCTAATTGGAATTTGTTGTCTGTATATTTTATAATTTCATTGAGGATACCATCAACACGACAGGCCTTTTTGGGTTGGAGTGTTTGTATTTTCTCCTGTAGTTCATTCAATGTAATTGGAGAATCCAGTGGGTTCTGGTAGTCTTTAATAGTTGATTTTAAGATTTTTATTTGATCATGTATATGTTTTTGCTGTTTGTTCTTTGTTGTAGGGCCAAAAAGATTGGAGAAGTGGTTTACCCATACATCTCCATTTTGGATGGATAACTCTTCGTGTTGTTGTTTGTTTAGTGTTTTCCAATTTTGTGTATTTCTTTATTGTTTTAGTGATTCACCATAGTGAAGGCGTAGGCTCAGGTTTTCTGGGTCTCTATGTTTTTGGTTGGATATGTTTCTCAATTTCTTTCTTAGGTTTTTGCATTCTTCAACAAACCATTTGTCATTGTTGTTAATTGTCTTTGGTTTTCTGTTAGACATTTTTAGATTTGATAGGGAAGCTGCGATGTCAAATATACTGTTTAGGTTTTCTACTGCCAAGTTTACACCTTCACTATTACAGTGGAACGTTTTGTCCTGGAAGTTGTCTAAAAGGGATTGAATTTGTTGTTGCCTAATTGTTTTTTGGTAGGTTTCTACTCTACTTTCCTTCCATCTATAACATATCTTAATATTATTCCGTTCCTTTGGCTTTGATATCTCATGATTGAGTATTGCTCTGTTCAAGTAGACTGTGATTTTGCTGTGATCTGATAGGGATGTCAGTGGGCTGACTGTGAACGCTCTGAGAGACTCTGGGTTGAGGTCAGTGATAAAGTAGTCTACAGTACTACTGCTAAGAGATGAGCTATAAGTGTACCTACCATAGGAGTCTCCTCGAAGCCTACCATTGACTATGTACATACCCAGCGTGCGACAGAGCTGCAGGAGTTGTGACCCGTTTTTGTTGGTTATGTTTTCGTAGTTGTCCCTAGGGGGGCATATGCTGTCACCTCTCTCTCCCTCTCTGTCTCTGTCTCTCTCTGGTGCTGATGAATACCGTTCTCTGAGGAGTGTTATTGTAAGCAAATGCTAATGTTTCATACCAACACTTCAGACCCCTCTCCTCCCTCTCACCCATCTCTCCCCCCTGTTGCCCTTTATCATTCCCCTGACTCGCTAGAAGGGGATGTATTTCACACCACTGTGTGACCTCAGCTTCCCTCCCTCTATGTCCTTTCTCACCCCTTCACTCTCTCTCCCTCTCTCCTTCCCTCCCCCTATGTCCTTTCTCACCCCTTCACTCTCTCTCCCTCTCTCCTTCCCTCCCTCTATGTCCTTTCTCACCCCTTCACTCTCTCTCCCTCTCTCCTTCCCTCCCTCTATGTCCTATCCCCTCATCTATCACTCTGATTTTACATCAGAGGATACATGAAATACCACACAAATATCAACATATCCAACTGCTTCATTCACTCCCCCACCCCCCCCCCTCATTTTCACTTTATTCTTTGGTCTCACAAGCATGCACGCACAGTCGCACACACACACGTGTACACACCCACTTAAGATAGAGGATCTTCAGCCTATTTAGTTTGTGTCGAGCAGAAACAGTTGAGACTGAGTCTGAGGTTCAGGTGCATACTGGGTATTTATTTTACAGTGCAGGTGATGAGAAGACTGGATCCAGAGTTGGGTTTACAAAATATAGAAATGTTGAAAGATTATTTAAAAAATTGGTTGTTAACAAAAAATGTACGAAGGCCAAAATAGTAAAATCATCTCGATTCGAGGACTTTGCAAAACTCTGTAACAGCTTTGTAACAGCATGTTAGGCTACTTCAAGCACAGCTCTCCTCGGATGAGGAACACGGGCATGGTATAATTGGTATTTTGGGTATTTTCAAAAGCATCAGCTACTCTTCCTAGGGTCCACATGAAACATGACATAATACATAGTACAGAACATTATTAGTCATGGATTGAAATACATACATTTAAAATGTAACATATCAGTACATACACACAATATCTAGGTCTAATATATACTACAGTGCAAATTACAATACAATATATGTAAAATGGCTGTGTCTCTTCACAGTCCCCTTTGTGAAGTAAGCTGTTCTTTTATCTGGTTTTATTGCTAGCTTGAGTTACCTGTGGTGGCAGAGAGTTCCATGTAGTCATGGCTCTATGTTCTGGACCTGGGTACTGTGAAGAGACCTCTGGTTGCATGTCTTGTGTCATACCGATGAGTGTCCGAACTGTGTGCCGACTGCTTGAACAGACAGTTCGGTACCTTCAACACATCAATACCTAGCACAAAGACCGATAGTGATGCAATTAATCTCTCCTCAACTTTGAGCCAGGAGAGACTGATATGCATGTTACTGACACTTTCCCTCCGTGTACATCTAAGTGCGATACGTGCTGCTTTGTTCTGGACCAACTGTAATTTACCTATGTCGTTCTTTGCCGCACATGACCACACAGCTGGGCAGTAGTCCAGGTGGGACAAAACTAGGGCCTGTAGGACCTGTCTGGTCGACTGAGATGTCAAGAAGGCAGGGCAACGCCCTATCATGGTGAGACCTCTTATCATTTTAGCAACCATTGAGTCCATATGTTTTGACCATGAAAGCTAGCTACCTAGGGTTACACCCAGCAGTTTAGTCTCCTCAACTTGCTCAATAGCCACATTATTCAATAACAGATCTAAATTAGGTTTAGCGTTTAGCGAGTGATTTGTCCCAAAAATTATGCTTTTAGTTTTTGAGATATTTAGCACCAGCCCATTGCTATTTAGCCATTCTAAAACTGACTGGAGCGCTATGTTACGTGTCTCAGTTATTAATTTTATTGTATAAGGACCTGCCCTAACCTGCCCTGAACCTTTGACACCTTTAATCTTTAACCTTTAAATTCTCAATGCACAGGGAAAATACACTCGAAAGGCAATACTATGGCACAATTGACATTACAATGGCCAATACCTAACTCGTTAATGAAAACAAAGGCATAATTGACATAAACATGAGCGTTTCTGATAAACTATGAAATCACCGATTTGAAACGTGAGAAACCAAATAACGAGAGGCGCAAACTGTTGCTGTGGCCATGATGGTTGTACCAAACAATCAGTCGTGTGAGGGGAATGGAGGGAAATGTCCAATTGACGAAAAATGTAGGGAAATCTGACATTTGTTGGGCAGCAGCAGCCCACAAATCGGACATGCTGTTGGGCAGCAGCAGCCTACAATGACACAGTGGGTGCCTTACTCATAAAACTGGCCATTTAATTTAGTTGCATTTCGTCTTGCTTTCCTTTTTGTGGCGACCTGCAGTTTTGCAGATCATGAACGAAATCCTAAATGTCCTCACTCACCATAGACATCCTTCTCTCTCTCTCTCTCTCTCTCTCTCTCTCTCTCTCTCTCTCTCTCTTTCGCTTCATCTCTATGTCATCCCTTCCCTCTCTGGGTAGCTGTAGGATGGCTTGAGAGCGTTGCGTCTAAGCCCTTTGGCAGAACATTAGAGAGGCCAGTGCCATTTGATACCCCGGTAATCTTCCTTTAAATCCCCCGAGACTCAAACACAGCCGCCCTCAGCTCCACAGGGAAACATTATTCCTTGGATGATCTTTAGAAATACACGCTCCAACCAGGCACAGAGTGTGTGAGTGTGTGTGTGTGTGTGTGTGTGTGTGTGCTGATAGTGTGTGGCATGTACAAGTGCTGGAATTATTACGACTTAATGTCATCGTCCCAATGAGGTTGGTGGTGAATGTAAAGCACCCCACTGTTACACAGTAATGAGATTTAGCAGAGCTGATGTGGTCACTGGACTTGGTGAGGTCTGATTTATGCTGTGTATGTGCAAAGATAATACTTTGCTAAGTGTGCTTGTACGTGCATGTGCGTGCATGTGTGCGTGTATGTGTTTGGTGGGGTCGATATGTCACTGGCTGTGGTTGGAATGGGTTTTGTGGTTGCCATTTGAGTTAGTTAGGTTACGTTGTTGGTCAAATTATATTAATACATTACATTTTAATGCATTTTTTGTTTTCTGCATGTTTTCTTACAACTTTTCTTGCTGCAATGTGTATCATGAAGTAATGTGTGTGTGTGTATGTGTGCTTCTTACAGAAGTATAAGGAGTTTGAGCGAGCGGTGCGTGTAGAAGAGATAGATGGACTGAGGTTGGTGAAGAAGCTGGCTGAGAACATGGAGGAGATGTTCCACAAGAAGTCTGAAGCCATGAAGGTGAGTCAGTCAAGTCAACTGTCAAGTCTACTGAGTCAGTCAAGTCAACTGTCAAGTCTACTGAGTCAGTCAAGTCAACTGTCAAGTCTACTGAGTCAGTCAAGTCAACTGTCAAGTCTACTGAGTCAGTCAAGTCAACTGTCAAGTCTACTGAGTCAGTCAAGTCAACTTCTGCACTACTGGAACAGAGGAAATGGAACAATTATTAGAGAACACCAACTGAACACACTGGACCTGTTCAAAACAGTTTACACAGCCAGATCACCCGTGATACAAGTCAGTATTCGACGTCCATCCATGTCTGAGGACGTAGGGAGATGACACTCCCGAGTGGCGCAGTGGTCTAAGGCACTGCATCGCAGTGCTAGCTGTGCCACTAGAGATCCTGGTTTGAGTCCAGGCTCTGTCGCAGCCGGCCGCGACCGGGAGACCCATGGGCGGCGCACAATTGGTCCAGCGTCGTCCAAGGTAGGGGAGGGTTTGGCCGGCAGGGATGTGGGTTCGTTTCCCACATGGGGCCAGTATGAAAAAAAACATGTATGCATTCACTAACTGTAAGTTGCTCTGGATAAGAGCATCTGCTAAATGACTAAAATGTAAATGTAAAATGAAACCGGGCCACTAGGGGCAACAGTGAGCGCTGTTACCTTCAAGTAGGTTTCGTGGATGGGGATGGCAGATGGGAATAAGCATCTGCCTCTGATTCAGAAGGTTGAAAGTTCAAATCCAGCAATAGAGAGTTGATTTTTTATTTAAGCCTATCCCAAACCTTAACTCTTACCTTAACTATTTGTAGTTAATGACTAAACTTAACCTTAAACACTTCGAAATTTGACGTTTGCAACAACTTCGAAATTTGACGTTTGAGAAACATGGATGAACGTCTAATTCTGACGTGAGGCTGTGAGAGCTAGTTGAGCATAAAGGGATAGACTATAGAGTATGGTGATTGTGATGAATTGCATAGTTGTAATACAGAGTCTATCCCTTTATGCTGACTCAATTATCTTTACCTTGTAAGAATGAACTCACTTCATTCTGCACCCACAAACACCAACACCAAATCACCACTTCCTCTCTGGTCATTGTCATGGGGTTCCATTTCAAACAGGATACAGTATACCCCCCCCCCCCCCCCCCCCCCCCTCTCTCTCTCTCTCTCTCTCTCTCTCTCTCTCTCTCTCTCTCTCTCTCTCTCTCTCTCTCTCTCTCTCTCTCTCTCTCTTTCTCTCTCTGTGAGGCTGAGAGCTATCCAGCCATCCAGCCATCCATCCATCCATCCATCCATCCATCCCTCCATCCAGCCATCCATCCATCCATCCCTCCATCCATCCATCCATCCATCCATCCATCCATCCATCCATCCATCCATCCATCCATCCATCCATCCATCCATCCATCCATCCATCCATCCATCCATCCATCCATCCATCCATCCATCCATCCATCCATCCATCCATCCATCCATCCATCCATCCATCCATCCATCCATCCATCCATCCATCCATCCATCCATCCATCCATCCATCCCTCCATCCCTTAGTGTTTGTGTAACTCTATTGATCCTCTCCATCCCTACTATCTAAGAGGCCACTTTGGGACAGAGTTAGGAGCTGCATGTGTGTGTGTGTGTGTGTGTGTGTGTGTGTGTGCGCGTGCATGCGTGTATGCGTGTGTGCGTGTGTTTAATGGGGAGGGATGGGTAGTGCAGGATGGAACCACGGCTCTCTGCTTTTATAGCTGCAGGTGATAGATCCTATCAGAGCTTACATGCTGCTGTTAACAGAAATTGGATTTCTCTGTGTGTGTGTGTGTGGGGGGGGGGGGGTGTTGACACTCCTTCAAATGAGTGGATTCGGCTGTTTCAGAAAAACCCGTTGCTGACAGGTGTATAAAATAGAGCACATAGCCATGCAATCTCCATAGACAAACATTGGCAGTAGAATGGCCTTACTGAAGAGCTCAGTGACTTTCAACATGGCACCGTCATAGGATGCAGACCTTTTCAACAAGTCAGTTCGTCAAATTTCTGCCCTGCTAGCTGCACCGGTCAACTGTAAGTGCTGTTCATTTTGAGGTGGAAACCTCTAGGAGAAACAACGGCTCAGCTGCGAGGTGGAAGGCCACACAAGCTCACAGAATGGGACCGCCGTGGGCTGAAGCGCGCTAAGCATAAAAATAGTCTGTCCTCGGTTGCAACACTCACTACTGAGTTCCAAACTAGCTCTGGAAGCAACGTCAGCACAATAACTGTTCATCGGGAGCTTCATTAAATGGGTTTCGATGGCCGAGCAGCTGCACACAAACCTAAGATCACCATGCGCAATGCCAAGCGTCGGCTGGAGTGGTGTAAAGTTAGCCGCCATTGGACTCTGGAGCAGTGGAAACATGTTGTCTGGAGTGATGAATCACGCTTCACCATCTGGCAGTCCGACAGACTAATCTGGGTTTGGTGGGTTGCCAGTAGAACGCTACCTGACCAAATGCATAGTGCCAACTGTAAAGTTTGATGGAGGAGGAATAATGGTCTGGGGATGTTTTTCATGGTTCTGGCTAGGCCCCTTAGTTCCAGTGAAGGGAAATCTTTAACGCTACAGTTTACAATGACATTCTAGATGATTCTGTGCTTCCAAATTTATGGCAACAGTTTGGGGAAGGCCCTTTCCTGTTTCAGCATGACAATGCCCCTGTGCACAAAGCTAGGTCCATACAGAAATGGTTTGTCGAGATTGGTGTGAAAGAACTTGACTGGCCTGCACAGAGCTCTGACCTCAACCCCATCAAACACCTTTGGGATGAATTGGAATGCTGACTGCGAGCCAGGCCTAATCGCCCAACATCAGTGCCCGACCTCACTAATGCTCTTGTGGCTGAATGGAAGCAAGTCACCTCAGCAATGTTCCAACATCTAGAGGAAAGCCATCCCAGAAGAGTGGAGGTTGTTACAGCAGCAAAGCGGGGACCAACTCCATATTAATGCCCGTGATTTTGGAATTAAATGTTCGACGAATATACATTTGGTCATGTAGTGTGTCTATGTGTATCACATACTGTCCCAGCCTATAAGTCAGTGGGGTCAGTTCAGCTAAACCTAAGGTTTGGCAGGACTTTTTGGGAAGTTGAAGCTCATTTACTGCATTTCTACACAATTTAAAAACTCTAAAATTATATTTGGAGAAAAGCAAAAACAAACAATATGACCCCAGCCATTAATGATCACCGCAATATCAGGTTTAAAGGTCTGTGGAACGGCCATTAATGATCACCGCAATATCAGGTTTAAAGGTCTGTGAAATGGCCATTAATGATCACCGCAATAGCAGGTTTAAAGGTCTGTGGAACGGCCATTAATGATCACCGCAATATCAGGTTTAAAGGTCTGTGGAACGGCCATTAATAATCACCGCAATATCAGGTATAAAGTCTGTGGAACTGACATTAATTATCACCGCAATATCAGGTTTAAAGGTCTGTGCAACGGCCATTAATTATCATCACTATAGCAGGTTTAAAGGTCTGTGGAACGGCCATTAATGATCACCGCAATATCAGGTTTAAAGGTCTGTGGAATGGCCATTAATGATCACCGCAATATCAGGTTTACAGGTCTGTGCAACGGCCATTAATTATCACCGCAATATCAGGTTTAAAGGTCTGTGCAACGGCCATTAATGATCACCGCAATATCAGGTATAAACGTCTGTGGAACGGACATTCATTATCACCGCAATATCAGGTTTAAAGGTCTGTGGAACGACATTAATTATCACCACAATATCAGGTTCAAAGGTCTGTGGAACGGCCATTAATAATCACCGCAATATCAAGTTTAAATGTCTGTGAAATGGCCATTTAATCATCCCCGCAATATCTGGTTTAAAAGTCTGTGGAACGGACATTAATTATCACCGCAATATCAGGTTTAAAGGTCTGATGAACGGCCATTAATTATCACCGCAATAGCAGGTTTAAAAGTCTGTGGAATGGCCATTAATTATCACCGCAATATCAGGTTAAAGGTCTGTGGAAAGGCCATTAATGATCACCGCAATATCAGGTTTAAAGGTATGTGGAATGGCCATTTAATGATCACCGCAATATCAGGTTTAAAGGTCGATTGAAGAGCATGCATTTAGTTTTACTAGCAATTAAGAGCAGTTGGAGGCTACGGAAGGAGTGTTGTATGTTGTGAAGTATTAATTTACCATCCTTACAAACCACTTAATGTAAATTTACAGTACTAGTAAAGAGTTTGGACACACCTACTCATTCAAGGATTTTTCTTTATTTTTACTATTTTCTACATTGTAGAATAATAGTGAAGACATCAAAACTATGAAATAACACCAAAAAAAAAGTGTTAAACAAATCCAAATATATTTTAGATTTTAGATTCTTCAAAGTGGCCACCCTTTGCCTTGATGACAGCTTTGCACACTCTTGGCATTCTCTCAACCAGCTTCATGAGGAAGTCACCTGGAATGCTTTTCCAACCGTCTTGAAGGAGTTCCCACATATGCTGAGGACTTGTTGTCTGCTTTTCCTTCACTCTGCGGTCCAACTCATCCCAAACCATCTCAATTGGGTTGAGGTCGGGTGTTTATGGAGGCCAGGTCATCTGATGCAGCTCTCCATCACTCTCCTTCTTGGTCAAATAGCCTTTACACAGCCTGGAGGTGTGTTTTGGGTCATTGTCCTGTTGAAAAACAAATTATAGTCCCACTAAGCGCAAACCAGACGGGATGGCGTATCGCTGCAGAATGCTGCGGTAGCCATGCTGGTTAAGTGTGCCTTGAATTCTAAATAAATCACAGACAGTGTCACCAGCAAAGCACCCCCACACCATCACACACCTCCACCACCATGCTTCACATGCACCGAGTACAACAGGTGTAGACCTTACAGTGGTTACAGCCTGTAACCAACAGTGCAGTTTTAAGAAAAATAAGTGTTATGTAAAAAATAGATAAGTAAAAAAAAAAGTATATACAGTGGGGAAAAAAAGTATTTAGTCAGCCACCAATTGTGCAAGTTCTCCCACTTAAAAAGATGAGAGAGGCCTGTAATTTTCATCATAGGTACACGTCAACTATGACAGACAAATTGAGAAAAGAAAATCCAGAAAATCACATTGTAGGAGCTTTAATGAATTTATTTGCAAATTATGGTGGAAAATAAGTATTTGGTCACCTACAAACAAGCAAGATTTCTGGCTCTCACAGACCTGTAACTTCTTCTTTAAGAGGTTCCTCTGTCCTCCACTCGTTATCTGTATTAATGGTACCTGTTTGAACTTGTTATCAGTATAAAAGACACATGTCCACAACCTCAAACAGTCACACTCCAAACTCCACTATGGCCAAGACCAAAGAGCTGTCAAAGGACACCAGAAACAAAATGGTAGACCTGCACCAGGCTGGGAAGACTGAATCTGCAATAGGTAAGCAGCTTGGTTTGAAGAAATCAACTGTGGGAGCAATTATTAGGAAATGGAAGACATACAAGACCACTGATAATCTCTCTCGATCTGGGGCTCCACGCAAGATCTCACCCCGTGGGGTCAAAATTATCACAAGAACGGTGAGCAAAAATCCCAGAACCACACGGGGGGACCTAGTGAATGACCTGCAGAGAGCTGGGACCAAAGTAACAAAGCCTACCATCAGTAACACACTACGCCGCCAGGGACTGAAATCCTGCAGTGCCAGACGTGTCCCCCTGCTTAAGCCAGTACATGTCCAGGCCCGTCTGAAGTTTGCTAGAGTGCATCCAGAAGAGGATTGGGAGAATGTCATATGGTCAGATGAAACCAAAATATAACTTTTTGGTAAAAACTCAACTCGTCGTGTTTGGAGGACAAAGAATGCTGAGTTGCATCCAAAGAACACCATACCTACTGTGAAGCATGGGAGTGAAAACATCAAACTTTGGGGCTGTTTTTCTGCAAAGGGACCAGGACGACTGATCCGTGTAAAGGAAAGAATGAATGGGGCCATGTATCGTGAGATTTTGAGTGAAAACCTCCTTCCATCAGCAAGGGCATTGAAGATGAAACGTGGCTGGGTCTTTCAGCATGACAATGATCCCAAACACACCGCCCGGGCAACGAAGGAGTGGCTTCGTAAGAAGCATTTCAAGATCCTGGAGTCTCCAGATCTCAACCCCATAGAAAATCTTTGGAGGGAGTTGAAAGTCCGTGTTGCCCAGCGACAGCCCCAAAACATCACTGCTCTAGAGGAGATCTGCATGGAGGAATGGGCCAAAATACCAGCAACAGTGTGTGAAAACCTTGTGAAGACTTACAGAAAACGTTTGACCTGTGTCATTGCCAACAAAGGGTATATAACAAAGTATTGAGAAACTTTTGTTATTGACCAAATACTTATTTTCCGCCATAATTTGCAAATAAATTCATAAAAAATCCTACAATGTGATTTTCTGGAAATTTTTTCCTCATTTTGTCTGTCATAGTTGACGTGTACCTATGATGAAAATTACAGGCCTCTCTCATCTTTTTAAGTGGGAGAACTTGCACAATTGGTGGCTGACTAAATACTTTTTTTCCCCACTGTATACCTTTTTTTTTTTTACTTATCTATTTTTTACTTAACACTTATCTTTCTTAAAACTGCACTGTTGGTTACAGGCTGTAACCACTGTAAGGTCTACACCTGTTGTACTCGGTGCATGTGACAAATAAAAATTGATTTGATTTGATTTGTGGGGACTGTCGAAATGTCCCCACTTCTGGTCCCCACAAGGGATTATAAAACAAAAAACACACACATGGGACAGACACACACACACTGACATATTCTGACCACAGACACACTCATACTTACTGACAGGCACACACACACACACACACACACACACACTGACAAAAATATTTACATAATCACTTAAGCTGTGGACAGACACAGAACAGACACACACCATTTTATTGCATATCAAAGTTGTTCTTAACAGCACAGTTCTGTCCCTCTTCCTCTCATTGTCTTTCACACACACAGACACTGACAGAAACAGAGATACTCACACTGACACAACACACACACACACACAAACACACATTCCAACACACAGGCACTGACAGATACACACACAGACACACATACTGACAGACACACACAACACACAATGGAGCACTCTTCTATGAAATAACACCAAAAAAAAAGTGTTAAACAAATCCAAATATATTTTAGATTTTAGATTCTTCAAAGTGGCCACCCTTTGCCTTGATGACAGCTTTGCACACTCTTGGCATTCTCTCAACCAGCTTCATGAGGAAGTCACCTGGAATGCTTTTCCAACCGTCTTGAAGGAGTTCCCACATATGCTGAGGACTTGTTGTCTGCTTTTCCTTCACTCTGCGGTCCAACTCATCCCAAACCATCTCAATTGGGTTGAGGTCGGGTGTTTATGGAGGCCAGGTCATCTGATGCAGCACTCCATCACTCTCCTTCTTGGTCAAATAGCCTTTACACAGCCTGGAGGTGTGTTTTGGGTCATTGTCCTGTTGAAGAACAAATTATAGTCCCACTAAGCGCAAACCAGACGGGATGGCATATCGCTGCAGAATGCTGCGGTATCCATGCTGGTTAAGTGTGCCTTGAATTCTAAATAAATCACAGACAGTGTCACCAGCAAAGCACCCCCACACCATCACACTCCTCCACCACCATGCTTCACGGTGGAAACCACACATGTGGAGATCATCCGTTCACCTACTCTGCATCTCACAAAGTCACGACGGTTGGAACCAAAAATCTCAAATTTGGACTCATCAGACCAAAGGACAGATTTCCACCGGTCGAATGTCCATTGCTCGTGTTTCTTGGCCCAAGCAAGTCTCTTCTTATTATTGGTGTCCTTTAGTAGTGGTTTCTTTGCAGCAATTCGACCATGAAGGCCTGATTCACACAGTCTCCTCTGAACAGTTGATGTTGAGATGTGTCTGTTACTTGAACTCTGAGGCATTTATTTGGGCTGCAATCTGAGGTGCAGTTAATTGCCGATTTCTGAGGCTGGTAACTCTAATGAACTTATCCTCTGCAGCAGAGGTAACTCTGGGTCGTCCTTTCCTATGGTGGTCCTCATGAGAGCCAGTTTCATCGTAGCGCTTGATGTTTTTTGCGAAACTTTCAAAGTTCTTGAAATGTTCCGGATTGACTGACCTTCATGTGTTAAAGTAATGATGGACTGTCATTTCTCTTTGCTTATTTGAGCTGTTCTTGCCATAATATGGACTTGGTCTTTTAGCAAATAGGGCTATCTTCTGTATACCAACCCTACCTTGTCACAACAGAACTGATTGGCTCAAACGCATTAAGAAGGAAAGAAATTCCACAAATTCACTTTTAACAAGGCACACCTGTTAATTGAAATGCATTCCAGGTGACTACCTCATGAAGCTGGTTGAGAGAATGCCAAGAGTGTACAAAGCTGTCATCAAGGAAAAGGGTGACTGCTTTGAAGAATCTCAAACATAAAATATATCTTGATTTGTTTGACACTTTTGTGGTTACTACATAATTCCACATGTTTTATTTCATGGTTTAGATGTCTTCACTATAATTCTACAATGTAGAAAATAGTCAAAATAAAGAAAATCCCTGGAATGAGTAGGTGTGTCCAAACTTTTGACTGGTAGTGTATATGACAGACAGTTGTTGGTCGGAGCACGTCTCTGGAGCCGCTGAGTTGGAGGAGCGTATATTAATCCTGCTGACTCATTGCGGCCAGCACTAGCAGGTCAAACGAATGACTTAAATGAACGAGTCACTCAGAAAGACGAATCATGACTCTCAGTCAGTAAAAATTGTTGTTCAAAAATATTGAATTATTCGCGAACTGCACATCACTTATTGGAATGATTTTTGCCTACTTACATTTTTGGGTCTGTAAGTGTGTTATCATTTCAAAGATGGAAAATGACAGAAAATGCACCTTTAGCCCTGACTCTCTAGCCCTGACTCTTGAGCCCTCTCCACCCTGACTCTCTAGCACTGACTCTAGAGCCCTGACTCTCTACCCTGACTCTCTAGCCCTGACTCTCTAGCCCTGGCTCTCTACCCTGACTCTCTAGCCCTGACTCTCTACCTGGACTGTCTACCCTGACTCTCTACCCTGACTCTCTACCCTGACTCTCTAGCCCTGACTCTCTACCCGGACTCTCTACCCTGACTCTCTAGCCCTGACTCTCTACCTGGACTCTCTACCCGGACTGTCTACCCTGACTCTCTACCCTGACTCTCTAGCCCTGACTCTCTACCCGGACTCTCTACCCGGACTCTCTACCCTGACTCTCTACCCTGACTCTCTAGCCCTGACTCTCTAGCCCTGACTCTCTACCCGGACTCTCTACCAGGACTCTCTACCCTGACTTTCTAGCCCTGGCTCTCTACCCTGACTCTCTATCCCTGACTCTCTACACTGACTCTCTACCCGGACTGTCTCCCTGACTCTCTACCCTGACTCTCTACCCTGACTCTCTACCCGGACTGTCTCCCGGACTCTCTAGCCCTGACTCTCTACCCTGACTCTCTACCCGGACTGTCTCCCTGACTCTCTACCCTGACTCTCTACCCTGACTCTCTACCCGGACTGTCTCCCGGACTCTCTAGCCCTGACTCTCTACCCTGACTCTCTACCCGGACTGTCTCCCGGACTCTCTAGCCCTGACTCTCTACCCTGACTCTCTACCCTGACTCTCTACCCTGACTCTCTACCCTGACTCTCTACCCTGACTCTCTACCCTGACTCTCTGACATAGATACTGTATAGTGAAAGTAGCCTCCTGTTAATAGGTTAACATTTCCTTCTCTATGTTGAATGTCATTCCCCCAGCAGTGGGGGTCTTAGAGTGTGTTGGCCCCATGGAGCCATGGGTAGCTCTGTCAGCTGATGGATTGGGTTTGGCTGGTATGTGCATGTGTGTGCTTGTGTGTGTGTGTGTGTGTGTGTGTGCGTGTGTTTGTGTTGGTGGGGGATGATATAGAGGGGGTGATTGAAGTGCCTTTTAATAGAGAGACAGAAGTAGGGAGGAGGATGGAGGGAGGAAAAAGAGGTGGGAGGAGGAAGGGAGGAGAAAGAGGTGGAGGAGGAGGAGGGTTAGACCAGCTGTTCCATACTGAACTGTGCTCTCCCACTGGGCTGATGTGGTGTGATGTTGAGGTCAGAACAATGGACTGCTGTTCCTTCTTTAGGTATCTCAGAGAAGGGCCAGCTTAGGTTATGAAGGAACACTCTCCCCCCACCTCACCATTTCTGTCTGCCCCCTCCCCCTCCCCAGTCCCCTGTGTACCCCCTCCCCTGTCTACGCCATCTCCCCCATCTGCCTCCCGCTCTGTCTGTTCCGTGGCTCACCCCTCTCCTCTCCTCCTCTCTCTGGTAAAGTCATTGTGGCGCTCCAGCGATTCAATTTCCGTGCGAGCGCTCTCCCCTGTCCGTCGCTGCGGTTTTATCTCCCTGTTTCCACAAAGATTCCCGCTCTGTATCGCTCGCCGAGAGGAAGAGTGCTCCATTGTGTGTTGTGTGTGTCTGTCAGTATGTGTGTCTGTGTGTGTATTTGTCAGTGCCTGTGTGTTGGAATGTGTGTTTGTGTGTGTGTGTGTGTTGTGTCAGTGTGAGTATCTCTGTTTCTGTCAGTGTCTGTGTGTGTGAAAGACAATGAGAGGAAGAGGGACAGAACTGTGCTGTTAAGAACAACTTTGATATGCAATAAAATGGTGTGTGTCTGTTCTGTGTCTGTCCACAGCTTAAGTGATTATGTAAATATTTTTGTCAGTGTGTGTGTGTGTGTGTGTGTGTGTGCCTGTCAGTAAGTATGAGTGTGTCTGTGGTCAAAATATGTCAGTGTGTGTGTGTCTGTCCCATGTGTGTGTTTTTTGTTTTATAATCCCTTGTGGGGACCAGAAGTGGGGACATTTCGACAGTCCCCACAAATCAAATCAAATCAAATCAATTTTTATTTGTCACATGCACCGAGTACAACAGGTGTAGACCTTACAGTGGTTACAGCCTGTAACCAACAGTGCAGTTTTAAGAAAGATAAGTGTTAAGTAAAAAATAGATAAGTAAAAAAAAAAAAGGTATACAGTGGGGAAAAAATGTATTTAGTCAGCCACCAATTGTGCAAGTTCTCCCACTTAAAAAGATGAGAGAGGCCTGTAATTTTCATCATAGGTACACGTCAACTATGACAGACAAAATGAGGAAAAGAATTCCAGAAAATCACATTGTAGGATTTTTAATGAATTTATTTGCAAATTATGGCGGAAAATAAGTATTTGGTCAATAACAAAAGTTTCTCAATACTTTGTTGTATACCCTTTGTTGGCAATGACACAGGTCAAACGTTTTCTGTAAGTCTTCACAAGGTTTTCACACACTGTTGCTGGTATTTTGGCCCATTCCTCCATGCAGATCTCCTCTAGAGCAGTGATGTTTTGGGGCTGTCGCTGGGCAACACGGACTTTCAACTCCCTCCAAAGATTTTCTATGGGGTTGAGATCTGGAGACTCCAGGATCTTGAAATGCTTCTTACGAAGCCACTCCTTCGTTGCCCGGGCGGTGTGTTTGGGATCATTGTCATGCTGAAAGACCCAGCCACGTTTCATCTTCAATGCCCTTGCTGATGGAAGGAGGTTTTCACTCAAAATCTCACGATACATGGCCCCATTCATTCTTTCCTTTACACGGATCAGTCGTCCTGGTCCCTTTGCAGAAAAACAGCCCCAAAGTTTGATGTTTTCACTCCCATGCTTCACA
>CM062502.1:12049402-12059402 GCA_031479575.1 Coregonus ussuriensis | reverse complement strand
ACTGAAGTGAGACCGTGATACCTTGTTGGGCAGCCTGGTCTGATAGACTAGACATAAAATAGTACATGTAAATCCAGGACACAAATTAGTATGCTATGTTACGTTTGGTATGGTTACATAAGACAGATGGTTACTTAAAGCAAACCCGAAAGTAGGGTGGTTGGTCAGGCATATAAAGCAAATGTCTAGCAACCTAAAGGTTGCGAGTTCGAATCTCATCACGGACAACTTTATAATTTTAGCTAATTAGCAACTTTTCAACCACTTACTAATTTGTTTGCTACTGTGCAACTACTTAGCATATTAGCCAACCCTTCCCCTAACCCTAACCCTAACCCTAACAACCCTTTTAGCCAACACTTCCCCTAACCTTAACCCTTCAACCTAACTCCTAAACTTAACCCTAACCTTAACCCTAACCCCAAACCCTAACCCCTAGCCTAGCTAATGTTAGCCTAGCTGAATTCGTATAATATCATACTTTTAGCAAATTCGTAACATATAGTATGTTTTGAAAATTCATAACATATTGTAGGTTTTGCAAATTAGTAACATATCATACGAATTGTAATTCGTAACATATCATACGAAATGGGTGATGGACATCCACAAATTAATACATACCATACGAGATGTAACATATAATCCTAAATGTCTAGGCTTTACATAAAGAATAATACGAAATGCTCTGAGACCAGGTTGTGTTGGGGGTTTCACTGATAACCTCACTCTGGGGAGAGGAGAGGAACAAACACACACACGCTAATATATACAAACACACAGGTGAACACAAGCATACGTGCACGTAGAAGCAGGCAGAGTTTCTACTCTCAGGAAAAGAGGCGGTGGGGATGGAGTCAGAGTGTGTGTGTGGCTGGGATGGAGCGTTTGTTTGGAGCGTCCAGAAACCCTTAGGGTGTCATTACTTCTGCTGCTGAATGAAATAGCTTCTATCTACATAGTGGCCAAGTGTGTGTGTGTGTGTGTGTGTGTGTGTGTGTGTGTGTGTGTGTGCAGGTGTGTGCTTGAGTTTGTGTGTGTGTGTGTGTGTGTGTGTGTGTGTGTGTGTGTGTGTGTGTGTGTGTGTGTGTGTGTGTGTGTGTGTGTGTGTGTGTGTGTGTGTGTGTGTGTGTGTGTGTGTGTGTGTGTGTGTTATCTACCATGGTGACAGATGTTGTTATTAGCAGTAGGCAACAGATTAACTTATTTTGAGGCTCCCGGCTTTATATGAGCCTCATGAGCAGTAGTGTGGTGTTTTGCCGCTAATATGAGTTGTAGTAAAGGATTGGTGTAAACTACTATAACTCCCTCTCTCTCTCTCTCTCTCTCTCTCTCTCTCTCTCTCTCTCTCTCTCTCTCTCTCTCTCTCTCTCTCTCTCTCTCTCTCTCTCTCTCTCTCTCTCTCTCTCTCTCTCTCCCTACAGCGTTTGGTGGAGGCAGCAGAAGAGGCCCATCTACAGCATGAAGAGGACCCAGACCTACAGGTATGTAACAGTTGAACGTATGCTAGCTCCCAGAGCTAATGGTTTTGCTTTAGCTTCCTGGGCTAACACGGTCCTGTGTTGCACAGGTGATCAATGGTTCAACATTCTGGGGTTAGTAATATGAATATGACGACCAGAGGAGTTGTGTTCTACTGCATGTGATTGAAATAATGTTGGACCGCATATATAGTTATCATGTTGGAGATTGTTTTGAATATCCACAAACTAAATGGCCCAGAAGATGACAGTCACCATGTAGCCACAGCTAGATAGCTTGGTTTAAATGCAGGAAGGGTAGGAAGAGAGGGAAAAGCATTAGCGATCTCATTCATGTCCGTTTCACTTCACTGGCTAACCCTCTTTTCCCTTCTAAAAATACACTCCAGGGTGCAAGCACAGATCCATAATCTGCCCATGTGTCTTGCTACTTTCAAATTAAACCGCTCGCAGATATACTGCACACACACATACACACGTACACAAACACACAGACACAGACAAGAGCATGCACGAACGCACTCAGACATATCTGCATACGCAGTCCAACACAGCTTTTTCTCAACCTCAGCCTCGGTTATGCTTCGAATCCATTTGAGCGGCTTTAGCAGAGAGAGAGCAGCTTTAGTGTTTGTGCAAGTGTTTGAGTGTGTGTTTGTGTGTGTCGAGGGGATTGGATTGAAGGGCGAGGTGAATTGAAATTCCAATTCAAGGATTACAAATAGTTTTCAGTTTTACATTTTTTGTCATTTTTTACGCTATTTCCACAAAATTTTCCCATTTGTGTTTTTTCATGAGAAATTATTGCTTATGGGTACCTTCACGTGTGTGTAAAATATGATTGTTCTCATATTTTAAAATCATAGATTTTAGATGTGTATGATTCTTTGCTATATATCCATTGTTTAGCAGGAATGGAATGTTCGTATCCTGTATATTTGACTGTGATATGTGGTTGTCTCACCTGGCTATCTTAAGATTAATGCATTTACTGTAAGTCACTCTGGATAAGAGCATCTGCTAAATGATTAAAATGTCAAATGTAAATGTTTTACATACAGATCTCATGTTACTGTATTAAATTATTATTTAAAAATGTGTTTAAAATTAATGTCACAAATGTATCATTTGTTCAGTTCTTTATTAAAAATGTAGTTATTTGTTACATTTGACTGTAAAAACTAGCAGTACTACTTATTTCTCTGAGAGTAAGGCCAATATATAGCATTTTGCAAAAAGAAAATGTGTCTCTGAAATGAAACCATCAAGTGATAGATTTTTAACAAATAGATGTGTCATTGAACATCCCGATGCCATGATTAGAACATGCCAACAAACCAATCTCTTTCATAATATCTTTAAACAATAAATGCAAATTTACCAATATTTCTGAAAATGGATATATAGAGTTTTGGAATTATACTCTTCAATTCATCCCCTATATTGATGGGGATGGAATCAACACTGACCCTCTTCTTCCACCCCTTAACACTGGTCTCTTAACACTGACCCTTGTCTCTTAACACTGACCCTGGCCTCTTAACACTGACCCTGGCCTCTTAACAGTGACTCTGGTTTCTTAACACTGACCCTGGTCTCTTAACACTGACCCTGGTTTCTTAACGCTGATCTGGTCTCTTAACATTTACATTTTAGTCATTTAGCAGACGCTCTTATCCAGAGCGACTTACAGTTAGTGAGTGCATACATTATTTTATTTTTCATACTGGCCCCCCGTGGGAATTGAACCCACAACCCTGGCGTTGCAAACACCATGCTCTACCAACTGAGCTACATCCCTGCCGGCCATTCCCTCCCCTACCCTGGACGACGCAGGGCCAATTATGCACCACCCATGGGTCTCCCGGTTGCGGCCGGCTACGACAGAGCCTGGATACGAACCAGGATCTCTAGTGGCACAGCTAGCACTGCGATGCAGTGCCTTAGACCACTGCTCCACTCGGGAGGCCACTCTTAACACTGACCCTGGTCTCTTAACACTGACCCTGGTCTCTTAACACTGACCCTGGTCTCTTAACACTGATCTGGTCTCTTAACACTGAGCCCTGGTCTCTTAACACTGACCCTGGTCTCTTAACACTGATCCTGGTCTCTTAACACTGAGCCTGGTCTCTTAACACTGACCCTGGTCTCTTAACACTGTCCCGGGTATCTTAACACTGACCCTGGTCTCTTAACACTGACCCTGGTCTCTTAACACTGACCCTGGTCTCTTAACACTGATCTGGTCTCTTAACACTGATCTGGTCTCTTAACACTGACCCTGATCTCTTAACACTGATCTGGTCTCTTAACACTGACCCAGGCCTCTTAACACTGACCCTGGTCTCTTAACACTGATCTGGTCTCTTAACACTGACCCTGGTCTCTTAACACTGATCTGGTCTCTTAACACTGACCCAGGCCTCTTAACACTGACCCTGGTCACTTAACACTGACTCTGGTCTCTTAGGGTAATCTCCTGAGTGGCGCAGTGGTCTAAGGCACTGCATCGCAGTGCTAACTGTGCCACTAGAGATCCTGGTTCGAATCCAGGCTCTGTCGCAGCCGGCCGCGACCGGGAGACTCATGGGCGGCGCACAATTGGCCCAGCGTCGTCCAGGGAAGGGGAGGGAATGGCCGGCAGGGATGTAGCTCAGTTGATAGAGCATGGCGTTTGCAACGCCAGGGTTGTGGGTTCGATTCCCCCGGGGGGCCAGTATAACAAAATAAATAAATAAATGTATTCACTAACTGTAAGTCGCTCTGGATAAGAGCGTCTGCTAAATGACATAAAAATAAATAAATTAACACTGACCCTGGCCTCTTAACACTGATCTGGTCTCTTAACATTGATCTGGTCTCTTAACACTGATCTGGTTGTTTAACACTGACCATGGTCTCTTAACTCTGGTCTCTTAACACTGATCTGGTCTTCCTCCCCTCTCACCTGGGTCAGCAGGTTCCCCCTCATTTTACAGTAGCAAAACATGTTTGGTTAGTCCTCTCAGTGTCTGTATCAGTAATGTTTGGTTAGTCCTCTCAGTGTCTGTATCAGTAATGTTTGGTTAGTCCTCTCAGTGTCTGTATCAGTAATGTTAGGTTAGTCCTCTCAGTGTCTGTATCAGTAATGTTTGATTAGTCATCTCAGTGTCTCTATTAGTAATGTTTGGTTTGTTCTCAGTGTCTGTATCAGTAATGTTCCATTTGTCTGTTTGGTTAGTCCTCTCAGTGTCTGTATCAGTAATGTTTGGTTAGTCCTCTCAGTGTCTGTATCAGTAATGTTTGGTTAGTCCTCTCAGTGTCTGTATCAGTAATGTTTGATTAGTCCTCTCAGTGTCTGTATCAGTAATGTTTGGTTAGTCCTCTTAGTGTCTGTATCAGTAATGTTTGGTTAGTCCTCTAAGTGTCTGTATCAGTAATGTTAGGTTAGTCCTCTCAGTGTCTGTATCAGTAATGTTTGGTTAGTCCTCTCATTGTCTTTATTAGTAATGTTTGGTTTGTTCTCAGTGTCTGTATCAGTAATGTTCCATTTGTCTGTTTGGTTAGTCTGTTAATACTGACCCTGGTTTCTTAACACTAACACTGGTCTCTTAACACTGTCCCGGGTAATGTTTGGTTTGTCCTCTCAGTGTCTGTATCAGTAATGTTTGGTTAGTCCTCTCAGTGTCTGTATCAGCAATGTTAGGTTAGTCCTCTCAGTGTTTGTATCAGAAATGTTTGGTTAGTCCTCTCAGTGTCTGTATCAGTAATGTTTTGTTAGTCCTCTTAGTGTCTGTATCAGTAATGTTTGGTTAGTCCTCTTAGTGTCTGTATCAGTAATGTTTGGTTAGTCCTCTCAGTGTCTGTATCAGTAATGTTTGGTTAGTCCTCTCAGTGTCTGTATCAGTAATATTAGGTTAGTCCTCTCAGTGTTTGTATCAGAAATGTTTGGTTAGTCTTCTCAGTGTCTGTATCAGTAATGTTTGGTTAGTCCTCTCAGTGTCTGTATCAGTAATGTTTGGTTAGTCCTCTCAGTGTCTGTATCAGTAATGTTAGGTTAGTCCTCTTAGTGTTTGTATCAGAAATGTTTGGTTAGTCCTCTCAGTGTCTGTATCAGTAATGTTTGGTTAGTCCTCTCAGTGTCTGTATCAGTAATGTTTGGTTAGTCCTCTCAGTGTCTGTATCAGTAATGTTTGGTTAGTCCTCTCAGTGTCTGTATCAGTACTGTTTGGTTAGTCCTCTCAGTGTCTCTATTAGTAATGTTTGGTTAGTCCTCTCGGTGTCTGTATCAGTGAGTGGGATGGGTCTAAGGCTGTTAGTGTCCAGGGCAGCAGCAGCAGCAGTAGTTTATGGGTGTAATTATTTGGCAGAGGTGAGCTGAGCTCAGTAAGGTGAGTGCTGTTGTTTCATTTGAATGACAGGGCTAGAGGTGCTCCCCCCCACCCCCTTCTACTCCCTCTATGAACATTCCACCCCCCAACGGACTTTACTCTGCCCCCACCCCAACGACATTCATCACTGTTGCAGTTGTTAATATGTACAGTGTATTATTACTTTTTTGTTTTTATTTCACTCAATGATCATGCTGCTGTTCCCCCTGTGGTCATTCCCCCCCACCCACTCAACAGTCTTTACTCTGCCTCCACCCCAATGGACATTCATTTATTCATCACTGCTACAGTTGTTATGATGTATGTAGTGCTATTTCTATTTCTATTGTGTTATTACCATTTTCATTATTTTATTTCACTTAGTCCTGCATGTTGGAGCTCGGAGCCTAACAATTTCTCTGTACCCTGCAATCACACCTGCAACCCTGTACATGTGACTACAGTATTAAACAATCTGAATCTGAGTTGATCTTCTCCCGTTTTCTTGAGTTTTGTGCCTTAACACGACTCAGCTCTGGTCACTACTAAATAATTACAGGTAGCCTACATTTACATCTAATCATTTAGTGAAACTTGATGTCAATTGTGCCAGTGATGATTCTATTTTACCTGCGGACTCACATCAGCCATTTTGAGATTCAAACCATTCAACACAGGTAGGTAAGTAGGTAGGTAGGTAGCTATGGTTCCACTGTTGCCATGGTGACAGCCCAGTGATGTGTAATTACGTGCTGACTGTTAAGAGGGAAAAGTAATGGAGATGATGGGGGTAATGTGTGTGTGTGTGTCTAAGCAGAGATAATGACAGGTCATGTAATGTAGTTATCCCTGTCCCCATATCATCATCACCTGGTCCCCTGAGATGGGGACTATCTGGAATCAGACACATTCAATACAGTCGGATTCCATAGTGGATAAATGTATCGACCAGTTTGTTGTCCACAACTCAGGGGTTTGATTTTGTGTGAGTGTGTATGTTGTGAGTGTGGTGTGTGTGTGTGTGTGTGTATGTGTGTGTGTGTGTGTGTGTGTGTGCGTGCGTGTGCATGCATGAGTGTTGTGCTGTTAAATCAGCAGGTTGTTTTTCAGTGCTTTTGAGTGCTGTAAAAGTAGTAGCCTGATCACTAGAAAAATACTTTGTTTTCAGACGTTTTAAATGGTGCTGAGAACGTCGATATATGCCTTCCTCAGTGTTCAGAGCCGGAGGGTACTGCTTAGACCACTGCGACTTCCTTGGCGCTCACAAACAAAATAAAAATGATTGCCCAGCACTCGGCGCGAGTGTGTGAAGCTGCTTAGACCACTGTGCCACCACAGTTCACAATGCTCTAGCAAGCCATGAGAATACTTGAAGATACTTGATGGTAATAGCACGTCATTTTTAATTATTTTGTCTTAAGCCTTCCCCTAACCATAGCCCTACCCTTAACCACTCAGAATTAAACTCTAGACTGTTAACCTTTGAGTTGTTTCTGTTTTAACGCTGTACCCATGTGGAATTAACCCTGTAACCATGCAGAATTAATGCGTGTTTTTTTTTTTTTTTATCCATAATACGTCGAATTTCGAAGGGAAACTATGAGATCTTGTTGCAAGTAGAGCTAGGACAGTATGTCTGTCTCTAATTGCGTATTGAACTTTCTAAATGTGAAATTAAACGGTTGGGTTCCCTACTCAGTAGAGATCAGAATTTGTGTGTGTGTAGCCCTGACAGTGGCATTTCAGATCTGGCTCTCCTGCTGAACACACTGAATAGATAGTAATTATCACCAGCCATGCTAAAAATACCCCTTCCCATCCCCGCTGTAGGGTGAAGCCTCTTCCATCGCTATTTGGCTTTATTATAAATTGTTTGTGTTTTTTGGTTATTGGATACATATTTGGCTGGCAGCAGTTTGATGTGAATTTCCTTATCTTGCCCAACCAGAGCTCTCTCTCTCTGAATGTTTGGCAAGGGTGTTTTGAGAGGCAATCCCCTCACCCTCTGCTGTGTTCTCCCTGTCTTCCTGCCAGTTTAGCTAATTCCCCCTCTCCCCCTGACTTCTGATAGCCAATCACTGTGCTCCCTGACTTATGATAGCCAATCACTGTCCTCCCTGTCTTATGATAGCCAATCAAAAGCCCCACTCAGCAAGGCCAAATTAGATTTTCATGGGGAGAATCTGAATTGTATACTCCTCGCATCCTTTCTCCTCTCTTCTCGCCTCCTTCTGAAAACCCATTGGATGAGAAAGCCAGAGGTCCCTCCCGTCTGACCTTCTCCTCCAATGGGTTTTGAGAAGGAGCGAGGAGAGAGGACGCGAGGAGTATGCAATTGAGATTCTCCATTATGGACTTCCAGAACATCAGAGATCAGTGTTTGGGTATCAGGATGGGGGAAACAGGGGAGGAGTAGAGGGATGGATGGATGGATGGATGGAGGGATGGAGGGATGGAGGGATGGAGGGATGGAGGGATGGAGGGATGGAGGGATGGATGACACATATATTACACCTTTCAAACCAAGACGTTTTTCTGCTAACTTTAGCATCCCACCAACTTTTGGCCGACTTTTCTTTATATATGAAAGGTATTGCCGGCGACTAAGCCTCTACTTTTATTTCTGCCAACCGATCTAGTCATGATTGCGGTGTAAAGTTCTTCCTTCAGCTCAGTATGAAATGTAGCCGTAATGCTGAGGCGGCATTGGTACGCACTACGCTCTTAAGCTCTTGATGGTTGCTAGGCATTGCCTGTTACTACTATCCTCCTGGCAGTTCTAAACTTTGCGAGGCATGTCACTTCACCCATCTCATCGCATAGCCCACCACATGCACTGTCTTTCTCAACCACAACTGGATGCGGGGGCGCAACTTTCACTGGGGACGGAGGGGACATGCTTCCCCCACCCCCCCCACACATTCTGAAATTGCATTTTTGTCCCCCCCAGTTTTATCATTGGAATGTGATACAAAAGGCGGCAACGGTGTGCTTTAGGACCATGCGGTCGGGTAGGCTGTTTGGAGTGTTTATCCGTCTGGATAATAAAAACAATAAAATAATTATAATTATGTCCCCCCCCTCCCCCCCTCCCACAGTTACAAGAGGGGGTCACAGTTCCGGAGCGATCCACTAGGTGTCCTCCTCCTCCTCCGACAACCTTAGGCACCTTCTCACTCACAGTCTGGACCAATCATGATCCTATTGGTGTCACCTGTGTCTACCAGTTCACCTGTGTATTTATGCCCTCACTTCCCTGTGTTCCCTTGTTCAGTTTTCTCCACTAGTTTCTCTTTGTTCAGCAGTACTAATCAGTGTCTGATCTGAGAAGTATGTAAAGGTACTCCAGAAGTGTTCTCCCTGTTTCTTTATTATTTCAGTCGTAGTTACTATTTCGTATTTTGGCTGTCAGCCTGTTTTTGGAGATTTATTTGCTCCACCTTTCTGTTATCGTGTTAAGTCCATTGGTTTGTATCCTGGCTTCAGAACCACCAGTAAAGATCCTTGTTTCACCATCTCTGCATACTGCCTACTGTCTATCCTGCACCGCACCTGGGTCACACCTCACACCAACCCTTACACCCAATTCTAAAATCAAAGTTGCACCCCTGACTGGATGGATGAAGAATACATAAAGAATTACTGTGGGAATGAATATCACTGAATGACGAACATATTGGAAAGTATTCTAATGCGTTGAAGGTATCAAATTGTTGTTATACATTATTGTTATAATACATTTGAAGCAATAACCTACCTGCGTGTGGTCAACTATTTCAGCACCATTTTGCGCTGCTTTAAGACAATCGTGGGGACTCATCTTGATAAATCAATCAATGTCAGATTTTTCTTTTCACTGAATCTCCATTTGGATATTGGTTAGGCTACAATTAGGCTGTGGAAATGTTAGCTAAGTTGAGGTGAGTACTCCTCATGATAATCTTGTCTAGTTGGCTAATTTATTAGCACTGATCAGAACATTTTGCCAGCATGTTATGTAGCTTGACAAGGGGATTATTTTGCTTATCACTTGCAGTCACTTAGTAACCTAGGCCTACTCCCGACCAAAAGCCTGTGACTTCTTAATCAATCAATGTGATTTTATTTAATTGACTCTCTGTCTGTATATTTGTGTTAATCTCCGGCTGCTCAAGTAAGTGGAGGTGA
>CM062502.1:12029402-12044402 GCA_031479575.1 Coregonus ussuriensis | reverse complement strand
ACTATTTTGTATCAAGTCTGCCCAAATGTGTCGAATTGGTCAATTGATACATTTTCAAGTACATAACTATAGAGAACATACAAAAATGATATGGTAATACAAAATGTAAGTTTACACACTCCCAGGAATATCATACATGATGGATCATTAGCTTATACACTAACTTTCACACATCTAGATGGCCGGGCGGGGTGGGTGTGGAGCCAGAGACAGCAGGGGTTCAAACTGTAGAACCATGTTCCTACATTTGAATATAAAATGGATTTTATCAAACAAAACTATGCTACATTTTTATCTCTGGGACCCTTAGGATGACAAATCAGAGCAAGATTACTGAATGTATGTACATTATTTACCTTCAGAGGTGAATGTATCAAACCAGTTGCCGTGATAAGTTTTTTGTTGTTGTGCACTCTCCTCAAACAATAGCATGTTTTTTTCTCAAGGTAATAGCTACTGTAAATTAGACAGTGCAGTTAGATTAACAAGAATGTAAGCTTTCTGTCCATATAAGTTCTATGTCCTGGAAAGTTTGCTGTTACTTACATGCTAATCACATTAGCACACGTTAGCTCAACCGTCCCGTATACGGGACACCGATCCTGTAGAGGTTAAAACCCACACGCTGTGAATTTAAACTTGTAAATTAGAGATGGCATCAATTATGCATCAATGTTGATGTTTCTTTTACCTGGGATATTCTGTAACAGCCCTGAGTCAACAGCTTTTACCTGGGATATTCTGTAACAGCCCTGAGTCAACAGCTTTTACCTGGGATATTCTGTAACAGCCCTGAGACAACAGCTTTTACCTGGGATATTCTGTAACAGCCCTGAGACAACAGCTTTTACCTGGGAAATTCTGAAACAGCCCTGAGACAACAGCTTTTACCTGGGATATTCTGTAACAGATCTGAGACAACATATTTTACCTGTCCTCTAGCTAAGATCTGGCATCTGCACTTCATTCATTTTTACTCCTTTCTCTCACTCTTTCTCTGTCTCTCACGCACACACCCACAAACACAGACACACACACACACACACACACACACACACACAGACACACACACACACACACACACACACACACACACACAAACACTTTTTTAAGAGCAGTGCTCCATTGTTGTTGTGTCTCTAAGCTGAATCAATAGTAATTGTTTGTCTCATCATCGTCTCAGCAGCCAGAGGCCAAATAGAACTTTAGGTTCATAAATCTGGGTCTGGGTCTGGTTCTGGGTCTGGCTCTGGCTCTGGGTCAGGGTCTGGGACTGCAGCTGATAACCACGGCTACACACAAGACAAGCACTCTCTGTGTGGTTGACTTCTCTCTATTGAGAGAGGGAGAGCAAAGGGGATAACATTATTGAGAGAAAGAGGGAGAGACAAAGAGACAGACAGACAGAGAGAGAGAGCAGACAGAGAGAAAGAGAGAGAGAGAGTGAGAGAGAGAGAGCAGACAGACAGACAAACTGCGAGAGAGAGAGAGAGACAGCAGACAGACAGACAGACAGACAGACAGACAGACAGACAGACAGACAGACAGACAGACAGACAGACAGACAGACAGACAGACAGACAGACAGAGCGAGAGAGAGAGAGAGACAGTAGACAGACAGACAGACAGAGAGAGAGAGAGACAGTAGACAGACAGACAGACAGAGTGTGCCATCACAGCTGCAAGATTTGTGACCTGTTGCCACAAGAAAAGGGCAACCAGTGAAGAACAAACACCATTGTAAATACAACCCATATTTATGTTTATTTATTTTCCCATTTGTACTTTAACTATTTGCACATTGTTACAACACTGTATATATACATAATATGACATTTGAAATGTCTTTATTCTTTTGAAACTTCTGAGTGTAATGTTTACTGTTAATATTTATTGTTTATTTCACTTTTGTTTACTATCTACTTCACTTGCTTTGGCAATGTTAACACACGTTTCCCATGCCAATAAAGCCCTTAAATTGAATTGAAATTGAATTGAATTGAGAGAGACAGTAGACAGACAGACAGAGAGAGAGAGAGACAGTAGACATACAGACAGACAGACAGAGAGAGAGAGAGAGAGAGAGAGAGAGAGAGAGAGAGAGAGAGAGAGAGAGAGAGAGAGAGAGAGAGAGAGAGAGAGAGAGAGAGAGAGAGAGAGAGAGAGAGAGAGAGAGAGAGAGAGAGAGAGACAGCAGACAGACAGAGAGAGAGAGAGAGAGAGAGAGAGAGAGAGAGAGAGAGAGAGAGAGAGAGAGAGAGAGAGAGAGAGAGAGAGAGAGAGAGAGAGAGAGAGAGAGAGAGAGCAGACAGACAAAACTTTTCACTGTAGTAGTGAAGATGTAAACTTGGCAGTAGAAAACCTAAACAGTACATTTGACCTCTCAAGCAGAAAACCTTAGAAAATTAACACTAATGACAAATGGTTTGATGAAGAATGCAAAAACCTAAGAAAGAAATTGAGAAACCTATCCAACCAAAAGCATAGAGACCCAGAAAACCTGAGCATACGCCTTCACTATGGTGAATCACTAAAACAATACAGAAATACACTACGGAAAAAGAAGGAACATCACGTCAGAAATCAGCTCAATGTAATTGAAGAATCCATAGACTCTAACCACTTCTGGGAAAATTGGAAAACAAACAACAACACGAAGAGTTATCTATCCAAAATGGAGATGTATGGATAAACCACTTCTCCAATCTTTTTGGCCCTATAACAAAGAAAAAACTGCAAAAACATATACATGATCAAATAAAAATCTTAGAATCAACTATTAAAGACTACCAGAACCAACTGGATTCTCCAATTACATTGAATGAACTACAGGACAAAATATAAACCCTCCAACCCAAAAAGGCCTGTGATGTTGATGGTATCCTCAATGAAATTATAAAAATAAATAAATAAAATAAATTTATTTATTGGCGAAATATACAGATCACCAATAGGCTATAAAAAATATACAGATCACCAATAGGCTATAATTAAACTCTTTAACATCATCCTTAGCTCTGGCATCTTCCCCAATATTTGGAACCAAGGACTGATCACCCAAATCCACAAAAGTGGAGACAATTTTGACCGCAATAACTACCGTGGGATATGCATCAACAGCAACCTTGGGAAAATCCTCTGCATTATCATTAACAGCAGACTCGTACATTTCCTCAGTGAAAACAATGCACTGAGGAAATGTCAAATTGGCTTTTTACCAATTTACAAAGGCAAAGTCTTCTCATGCTTTGTTGATTTCAAAAAAGGTTTTGACTCAATTTGGCATGCTGCTCTGCTATACAAATTGATGGAAAGCGGTGTTGGGGGAAAAACGTACATGTACACAAACAACAAGTGTGCGTTTAAAATTGGCAAAAAAAACACACACATTTATTTGCACATGGCCGTGGGGTGAGACAGAGATTCAGCTTAAGCCCCACCCTCTTCAACATATATATCAACGAATTGGCGAGGGCACTAGAACAGTCTGCAGCACCTGTCCTCACACTACTAGAATCTGAAGTCAAATGTTTACTGTTTGCTGATGATCTGGTGCTTCTGTCACCAACCAAGGAGGGCTTACAGCAGCACCTAGATCTTCTGCACAGATTCTGTCAGACCTGGGCCCTGAGAGTACATCTCAATAAGACAAAAATAATAGTGTTCCAAAAAAGGTCCAGTTGCCAAAATTATAAATTCCATCTAGACACCGTTGCCCGTAGAGCACACAAAAAACTATACATACCTCGGCCTAAACATCAGTGCCACAGGTAACTTCCACAAAGCTGTGAACAATCTGAGAGACAAGGCAAGAAGGGCCTTCTATGCCATCAAAAGGAACATACATTTTGAAATACCAATTAGGATCTGGCTAAAAATACTTGAATCAGTTATAGAACCCATTGCCCTTTATGGTTGTGAGGTCTGGGGTCCGCTCACCAACCAATAATTCACAAAATGGGACAAACACCAAATTGAGACTCTGCATGAAGAATTCTGCAAAAATATCCTCTGTGTACAACGAAAAACACCAAATAATGCATGCAGAGCAGAATTAGGTCGATACCCGCTAATTATCAAAATCCAGAAAAGAGCCGTTAAATTCTATAACCACTTAAATGGAAGCAAATCCCAAACCTTCCATAACAAAGCCATTACCTACAAAGATATGAACTTGGAGAAGAGTCCCCTAAGTAAGCTGGTCCTGGGGCTCTGTTCACAAACACAAACAGACCCCACAGAGCCCCAGGACAACAACAATAACACAATTAGACCCAACCAAATCATGTAGAAACAAAAAGAGAATTACTTTTACATTGCCAGTCGAGGTATACCAAACCTTTTTTGATATACTAAGAGGACCGTTATTAGCATGTTTTAACCACTCCTATGTAAATGGTAGATTATCTGACACTCAAGAAGAAGGTCTGATCTCATTATTACTGAAACAGGATACAAGTGGAAAATATAAAGATCCAGTCCATTTACAAAATTGGAGGCCCCTTACACTTCAGTGTTTACATTTACGTCATTTAGCAGACACTTTTATCCAGAGCGACTTACAGTTTAGTGAGTGCATACATTATTTTTATAATACTGTCCCCCTGTTGGAATCAAACCCACAACCCTGGCGTTGCAAACACCATGCTCTACCAACTGAGCTACATCCCTGCCGGCCATTCCCTCCCCTACCCTGGACGACGCTGGGCCAATTGTGCACCGCCCCATGGGTCTCCCAGTCACGGCCAGCTACAACAGAGCCTGGATTTGAACCAGGATCTCTAGTGGCACAGCTAGCACTGCAATGCAGTGCCTTAGACCACTGCGCCACTCGGGAGGTTATGATGTTGTGATGCAAAAATCCTAGCAAAATGTATAGCGCATAGAATTAAAAAGGTATTGTCAGATATTATTCATTCTAATCAGACAGGTTTTTTACATGGAAGATACATTGGAGATAATATAAGGCAAGTATTGGAAACAATAGAACACTATGGAAAATATGGGAAACCAGGCCTGCTATTCATAGCAGACTTCAAAAAGGCATTTGATAAAGTTCGACTGGGGTTTATATATAAATGCCTGGAGCATTTCAATTTTTTAGAATCTCTTATAAAATGGGTCAAAATCATGTATAGTAACCCTAGGTGTAAAATAGTAAGTAATGGCTATTTCTCGGAAAGTTTTAAACTGTCAAGAGGAGTGAAACAAGGTTGTCCACTATCGGCATATCTATTTATTGTGGCCATCGAGATGTTAGCTATTAAAATCAGATCCAATAATAATATCAGAGGATTAGAAATCCAGGGCTTAAAAACAAAGGTGTCATTTTACGCTGATGATTCATGTTTTCTTTTAAATCCACAGCTAGAATCCCTCCACGGCCTCATAGAGGATCTAGATACATTTTCTAACCGCTCTGGATTACAACCAAATTATGACAAATGTACTATATTACGTATTGGATCACTAAAAAATACAATTTTTACATTACCATGTAGTTTACCAATAAAATGGTCTGATGGTGATGTGGATATACTCGGAATACATATCCCAAAGGAAATAAATGATCTCACTTCAATACATTTTAATAGAAAGTTAGCAAAAATAGATAATATCTTACTACCATGGAAAGGAAAATACCTGTCAATTTGTGGAAAAATCACCCTGATTAACTCTTTAGTATTATCCCAGTTGACCTATTTGCTTATGGTCTTGCCTACGCCTAGCGAACAGTTTTTTAAATTATATGAGAAAAAAATATTCAATTTTATTTGGAACGGCAAGCCAGACAAAATTAAAAGGGCATATTTATATAATGAATATGAATTCGGGGGACAGAAATTATTAAATATTAAAGCATTAGACCTATCACTAAAAGCTTCAGTCATACAAAAGTTATACTTAAATCCGAACTGGTTCTCAAGCAAATTAGTAAGATTGTCTCACCCAATGTTCAAGAAAGGCCTTTTTCCCTTTATTCAGATTACAACAACTCATTTGCAGTTATTTGAAAAGGAAATCATCTCCCAAATATCACTATTTCTAAAACAAGCCATAGAGAGTTGGTTGTCTGTCGGCCTTGCATTAAAGAACATAATTGGTTAAGGAAAACTGTGATAAATAAAAAAGTATATCAGTTTCACTTAAGGACCAAAGGATTGACAGCCGTCCCATATAGATTGCAAAATAGTTGTGAAGAGATCTTTGGCGTACCGATCCCATGGCATAGTGTTTATGAACTGACACGCAAAACGACACCGGATTCAAAAATTAGAATCTTTCAATTTAAATTATTATATAAAATTCTTGCTACCAATAGAATGTTATTTATATGGGGGATACAATCTTCCCAGCTCTGCATATTTTGCTGTGAAGAGACAGAATCATTAGATCATTTGTTTTGGTTCTGTCCATTTGTAGCTTGTTTTTGGACACAGGTCCAGGAATGGCTAAAGGATTGCAATATTTACCTGGAGCTAACCTTGCAGATAGCATTACTGGGTGATCTGAAAAGTCATAGTCAATCGATCAATAATATAATCATACTTTTAGCAATTTTTTTTATTTTAAATTCACAATCTGTAGAAGCAATGAGAATAGAAAGGTTAAGAACTGTTGTAAAACATCACAGTACGGTTGAAATATATATGGCAAATAGAAATCCTATATGGATGGTGTTAAGAGATAGATGGGAGGTATTGAATAGAGTTGAAGGATGGGACTAATAACAAATAACAACAAATAATAACAAAGATAGCTAATAATGTAAGCATACTGTGTCCATAATAAGTATATAGGTTGTATGTTGGGAGCTTTTGGGAAAGAGAACAGTTAGAAAGATATGGCATATAGAAGCAAACCGGATGGACATCATGAAAATGATCGGAGAGGTTGAGAGTAGAAGAAGTTCAGGAGCAAAAAAATAAAATAAATAAAAATAAATAAATATATATATATATATATATATATATATATATATATATATATATATAATATAATTATTGTAAAATTAACTGTGTCCATAAGGTGTAGATAGTAAGTATAGACCGGAAGTAGAGGCCTGGGCATTGTTGTTCACTAATTTACTCCAAGTAGGGAAAGGATGGCGGGGTTGAAAAGTAATAAAGGGGAGTATATATATAAAAAACATGGGGGATTGGAAGTGATGCAGAAAATTACATTGATAGAAGATACAATATATCTGCAATATTAAGCTGATCCACCCCCCCCCCAAAAAAAAAATTAATAAAAAATAAAATAAAATAATAATAAAAGAGAATTACTTGACACATTGGAAATAATTCACAAAAAAACAGAGCAAACTAGAATGCTATTTCGCTCTAAACAGAGAGTACACAGTGGCAGAATACCTGACCACTGTGACTGACCCAAATTTAAGGAAAGCTTTGACTATGTACAGACTCAGTGAGCATAGCCTTGCTATTGAGAAAGGCCGGCGTAGGCAGACCTGGCTCTCAAGAGAAGACAGGCTATGTGCACACTGCCTACAAAATGAGGTGGAAACTGAGCTGCACTTCCTAACCTCCTGCCAAATGTATGACCATATTAGAGACACATATTTCCCTCAGATTACAGAGATCCACAAAGAATTTGAAAACAAACCCAATTTTGATAAACTCCCTTATCTACTGGGTGAAATACCACAGTGTGCCATCACAGCAGCAAGATGTGTGACCTGTTGCCACAAGAAAAGGGCAACCAGTGAAGAACTAACACCATTGTAAATACAACCCATATTTATATTTATTTATTTTCCCATTTGTACTTTAACTATTTGCACATTGTTACAACACTGTATATATACATAATATGACATTTGAAATGTCTTTATTATTTTGGAACTTCTGAGTGTAATGTTTACTGTTAAAATGTATTGTTTATTTCACTTTTGTTTACTATCTACTTCACTTGCTTTGACAATGTTAACATACGTTTCCCATGCCAATAAAGACCTTAAATTGAATTGAATTGAATTGAATTGAGAGAGCAGAGATCAGACACATACTGTTCTGCTGTCTGGTTCAGGAGGAGGTGGAGGTGGAGGGGACAGGGAATGGTAGAGGGGCTGTCTGTCTCAGGCACGCTGACTGCTCTTCTCTGGGATCTCTCTATAGACAGAGACTGTAGGGACCATTGTCTTGTATAGAACCTTCCCTACCCACCACCTCTCTACCTCTCTCTGGCTCTCTCCTGAGAGACTCACACAAACTCAGGCGTTGTACCAAATAGCATCGTATTCCCTTTATAGTGCACTCCCTTTGACCCTGGGCTCTGGTCAAAAGTAGTACACTATGTAGGGAATAACATGCCATTTGGGATACAGTATCACTCATACACATACATTCATGTAGACACAAACACATACTGACGTTTCCTTATATCCTTCTCACGCATTGTTTTCCCTGTCAGTTCGATTGGTCTCTTCATGTGAAATGGTCCTATTCTCTCAATTCTCTCTTTCTGTCTGTCTCTCTCTTTCTCTCTCGCCTGTGGTGACATCTTTGAAAGGAATTTGTCTGGGTAATCTGGAGCTCTTTAAACAGTGATCTGTTGAGGTGTGCATTCGTGTATGCATGCATGCCTGCGTGTTTGTGAGCGTGTGAGAGATGGGCTTTATTAGCATGGGAAACATATGTTTACGTTGCCAAAGCAAGTGAAATAGATAATAAACAAAAATGAAATAAACAATAAAAAATGAACAGTAAGCATTACACTCACAACATTTCCAAAGGAATAGAGACATATCAAATGTCACATTATGACTATTTACAGTGTTGTAACGATTTGCAAATAGTTAAAGTATATCTCTCTTTCCTTCTCTCTCTCTCTCTCTCTCTCTCTCTCTCTCTCTCTCTCTCTCTCTCTCTCTCTCTCTCTCTCTCTCTCTCTCTCTTCTCTCTCTCTCTCTCTCTCTCTCTCTCTCTCTCTCTCTCTCTCTCTCTCTCTCTTTCTCTGTCTGTACATTCACCCATATGAGCTGATATTCTGGCTGCTCAGTCCCAGGCTGAATAAAATTCTGTCTTTTTGATCCTCATGGACATCAAGGTGATCTTTAGAAGTTCTCACCAGGTTCTCTTTTTCAAGTGCTTGAACGGGGGCCAAATTGTGTGTGTGTGATTGTGTGTGTATGTCTGTGTGTGTGTGTGTGTGTGTGTGCATGTGTGCAGCTGCTGCAGCAAAGGCCTGCAGTATCGATCTGGTGAGATCAGTGAGAGGGAACGTGAGCTCGTTAGGGTGATAATCAGCTTTAATTAAGCTTGTCTCTGGGGTCCCCCCGCTCAGCCCCCCTCTGTCCCCCTGGCGGGCAGATAAAGACACAGTGGGCTCCCATGCAGAGAGAGAGACAGGGCATGTAGCGGGAGAGAGAGATGGATGGATAGAGACAGTAAATGAGTGGAGTCTGTTGAGACTCTTGCCATAAGCAGATATAGTCCCTGTGTGTTCCTAGAGGCAACGCTAGGGCAGGTAAAGAGGGAGAGATGGATAGAGATGGTACACGAGCGCAGGGAGAGAGAGAGAGACAGAGAGAGAAAGAGAGAGAGAGAGAGAGAGAGAGAGAGAGAGAGAGAGAGAGAGAGAGAGAGAGAGAGAGAGAGAGAGAGAGAGAGAGAGAGAGAGAGAGAGAGAGAGACAGAGAGAGACAGAGAGAGACAGAGAGAGACAGAGAGAGACAGAGAGAGACAAAGACAGAGACAGAGAGAGACAAAGACAGAGACAGAGACACAGACATCTGACTTATTCCTCCATACAAAAAATGGCAGAATACCTGACCACTGTGACTGACCCAAATTTAAGGAAAGCTTTGATTATGTACAGTCTCAGTACATGAGCATAGCCTTGCTATTGAGAAAGGCCGCCGTAGGCAGACCTGGCTCTCAAGAGAAGACAGGCTATGTGCACACTGCCCACAAAATGAGGTGGAAACTGAGCTGCACTTCCTAACCTCCTGCCAAATGTATGATACATATTTCCCTCAGATTACAGAGATCCACAAAGAATTCTAAAACAAACCCAATTTTCATAAACTCCCTTATCTACTGGGTGAAATACCACAGTGTGGCATCACAGCAGCAAGATTTGTGACCTGTTGCCACAAGAAAAGGGCAACCAGTGAATAACAAACACCATTGTAAATACAACCCATATTTATGTTAATTTATTTCCCCATTTGTACTTTAACTATTTGCACATTGTTACAACACTGTATATAGACATAATATGACATTTGAAATGTCTTTATTCTTTTGGAACTTCTGAGTGTAATGTTTACTGTTAATATTCATTGTTTATTTCACTTTTGTTTACTATCTACTTCACTTGCTTTGGCAATGTTAACATATGTTTCCCATGCCAATAAAGCACTTAAATTGAATTTAATTTAATTGAGAGAGAGCAAGAGAGAGAGAAAGAGAGAGAAAGAGAGAGGGGGGGGGGGGGGGGGGGGGGGGGAGAGAACAAGAGAGAGTGAGAGAGAAAGGAAGAGAGAGAGATGTATAGAGTATGTAAATAAATACAGGTAAAGAGAGAGAGAGATGGATAGCATGAGCAAACAAGTGCAGGCTGCTACGCTGGCGTGTGCCAGAACCTCCCGCCGACTGAAGGTCACCGTGCTCGCGACCTCTGGCGCATCGCGAGATTGGACGCTGTGTGACGTCCTCCCTCCTGATTGGCTGGTTTTTAACCACAGCTCACTTCCTGAATATACAGAGTCTGGAGTGGCTCTGCTGTACTCTCACTGATACAGGGTTAGGAGTGGCTCTGCTGTACTCTCACTGATACAGGGTTAGGAGTGGCTCTGCTGTACTCTCACTGATACAGGGTTAGGAGTGGCTCTGCTGTACTCTCACTGATACAGGGTTAGGAGTGGCTCTGCTGTACTCTCACGGTATGCAAGAAAAGTGGCTCTGGGGTAACTCCTAACTTAACATCTCTGAGCAATATCTGAGTTTTGACTAAACCTCCCATTGACATCAATGCGTGAACGTTTGAGTTACTGTAGCTATTTGTCTCTATAGTTTTAGTTGGAGTAACTGAAGTATTGGTTGTTTTTCTCTGAGCTAGTGGACCTCTGCATGTAAATTAGGCTAATGCCTGAACCCCATTCTACTTCTGGACCTCTTGTCAATCTCATGCCTTGTTCAGGTTGTTCATTTCAAACAGGTGGTTCACAGTACTTGAAAACTTCTGAAGTTTTGTGTATTGACATGTACCGTATGAGGACCATATTATGTCTAATTCCTCTCTCTCTCTGTAATGTTCTCCTCTCTCTCTCTGTAATGTTCTCCTCTCTCTCTCTCTCTCTCTAATGTTCTCCTCTCTCTCTCTGTAATGTTCTCCTCTCTCTCTCTCGCTCTCTGTCGATGCAGTGTTCACTGGCTCTGTTGACACAGCTGTTATACACTGGTTCTTCAAGTACTGTCGTATCAGCACATTTTCACTGATATTTCACCTCCCCTCCCCTCCACTCCTCTCATTTCATGGTGGATCGAGACAGAGAGAGAGAGAGAGCTCACCTCCTGAAGGAATGAGAGTTAATTTGCTGAATGGTCACAGGCTGCAAAACAAAAGTGTAGTATTTCACTAATTTCTATGGTTGTTAAACGGAAGGCTGTTTCTACCATTAAAATAACCCCTCAAGAGCTGAACCAATGCAACAGCCGAGAGAACAAAGTCATGGCTTCCCTCTGAAAGTGAACTCATTAACACTCTCTCTGTAAACTCAACCGCCAACCTCTGTCCATGTCCTCTGCCCTATAGTGTAGAAGTACACCAGCATCATACTCTCAGCCTTCATATGGCTATTATTCTGCAGACTCTCACGCTCTCACTGTCTTCTGCCATGTATACTGTGACATTACATCATCTCAGTAACACACTTAGTCATATATTACCAGCCTAAATGTTTCATTATGCTATCTAAGACAGTATATAGCTTGGAGGCTGTATCTGTATCAGGGCTAACCAACTGTGTCTCCGTCCTCTGCCCCGGGCTCTCCTATCCCTCATAACTCATCCTGCTTCTGTTTTACTCCACATCTACATGCAGTCATTTAGGAGACGGATGCCGTCCCTCCGCTCCACGACCTTCAACTAAAGTAGCTCTCTGGGAGGGAGTGAGAGAGAAAAAGTTGCGAAAATCCTGTTTTTGTTTTTCAACATCCGGAGGAGTGATAGAAGAAGCGATGGTGGTAGGGAGGGAAGGAGGGAGAGAGGGGAGGAGTGATAGAGGGAGCGATGGTGGTAGGGAGGGAAGGAGGGAGAGAGGGGAGGAGTGATAGAGGGAGCGATGGTGGTAGGGAGGGAAGGAGGGAGAGAGGGGAGGAGTGATAGAGGGAGCGATGGAGGTAGGGAGGGAAGGAGGAAGAGAGGGGAGGAGGGAGAGAGGGAGGTGTACTGGGGCGCTCCTTCCTTCACCTTGTGCAGGCGGTGTGTTCCTGATAACAGGCTAATAAGACTAATCACAGCTGATTAATTAGCCTGATAAAGGCTGCGTTGGGTCAGAGGCCTAATGGGTGGCTTTATTACACTGGGGCCTGTCTGCCTGCCTGCCTGCCTGCCTACCTACCTGCCTGCCTGCCTGTCTGTCTGTCTGTCTGTCTGTCTGTCTGTCTGTCTGTCTGTCTGTCTGTCTGTCAGTCTGCCTGTCTGCCTGTCTGCCTCGCTGACTGTCTGCCTGTCTGCCTGTCTGCCTGTCTGTCTGTCTGTCTGTCTGTCTGTCTGTCTGTCAGTCTGCCTGTCTGCCTCGCTGACTGTCTGCCTCGCTGCCTGTCTGCCTGCCTGCCTGCTTGTCTGTCTGTCTGCCTGTCTGCCTGATGGGGAGGAGGAGGGGGGATTCAGGGTCTTATTGGGTGAGGTGTGATGGTGGTGGTGGGGCGTTATGTGGTGTGGTGCAGAGGTAGGGTCTTATTGGGTGAGGTGTGATGGTGGTGGGGCGTTATGTGGTGTGGTGCAGAGGTAGGGTCTTATTGGGTGAGGTGTGATGGTGGTGGTGGGGCGTTATGTGGTGTGGTGCAGAGGTAGGGTCTTATTGGGTGAGGTGTGATGGTGGTGGTCGTGGGGGGTTATGTGGTGTGGTGCAGAGGTAGGGTCTTATTGGGTGAGGTGTGATGGTGGTGGGCGTGGGGGGTTATGGGGTGTGGTGCAGAGGTAGGGTCTTATTGGGTGAGGTGTGATGGTGGTGGTCGTGGGGGGTTATGGGGTGTGGTGCAGAGGTAGGGTCTTATTGGGTGAGGTATGAGGATGGTGGTAGTGGTAGTGTGAATGCATACTTGTACGTGCGACTGTGCATGTGCTTAGTGTTTAGTGAGAGCTCTGCGAGGCTTGCGCTGCCACTGTGTGGAGCGGTGTTTTAGCCTTGTCTCAGCCCATTGGGATGTGGGGATGGATGTTGGGAGTGCTGGAGCTATATTTAAACTGCTCCATGATTTATTAATAGACTCCCCAGTATGCGCAGTGCTGGAAAATACAGCCTGCAGGCCCTCCATACAGTACTGCTAGTGCACCAGAACAGGCCCTCCATACAGTACTGCTAGTGCACCAGAACAGGCCCTCCACACAGTACTGCTAGTGCACCAGAACAGGCCCTCCATACAGTACTGCTAGTGCACCAGAACAGGCCCTCCATACAGTACTGCTAGTGCACCAGAACAGGCCCTCCATACAGTACTGCTAGTGCACCAGAACAGGCCCTCCACACAGTACTGCTAGTGCACCAGAACAGGCCCCCCACACAGTACTGCTAGTGCACCAGAACAGGCCCCTCCATACAGTACTGCTAGTGCACCAGAACAGGCCCTCCATACAGTACTGCTAGTGCACCAGAACAGGCCCTCCATACAGTACTGCTAGTGCACCAGAACAGGCCCTCCATACAGTACTGCTAGTGCACCAGAACATGCCCCTCCACACAGTACTGCTAGTGCACCAGAACAGGCCCTCCACACAGTACTGCTAGTGCACCAGAACAGGCCCTCCACACAGTACTGCTAGTGCACCAGAACAGGCCCTCCATACAGTACTGCTAGTGCACCAGAACAGGCCCTCCATACAGTACTGCTAGTGCACCAGAACAGGCCCTCCACACAGTACTGCTAGTGCACCAGAACAGGCCCTCCACACAGTACTGCTAGTGCACCAGAACAGGCCCTCCATACAGTACTGCTAGTGCACCAGAACAGGCCCTCCACACAGTACTGCTAGTGTACCAGAACAGGCCCTCCACACAGTACTGCTAGTGCACCAGAACAGGCCCTCTATACAGTACTGATAGTGCACCAGAACAGGCCCTCCATACAGTACTGCTAGTGCACCAGAACAGGCCCTCCATACAGTACTGCTAGTGCACCAGAACAGGCCCTCCATACAGTACTGATAGTGCACCAGAACCTCCACACAGTACTGCTAGTGCACCAGAACAGGCCCTCCATACAGTACTGCTAGTGCACCAGAACAGGCCCTCCATACAGTACTGCTAGTGCACTAGAACAGGCCCTCCATACAGTACTGCTAGTGCACCATAACAGGCCCTCCATACAGTACTGCTAGTGCACCAGAACAGGCCCTCCACACAGTACTGCTAGTGCACCAGAACAGGCCCTCCACACAGTACTGCTAGTGCACCAGAACAGGCCCCTCCACACAGTACTGCTAGTGCACCAGAACAGGCCCTCCACACAGTACTGCTAGTGCACCAGAACAGGCCCCTCCATACAGTACTGCTAGTGCACCAGAAACAGGCCCCTCCACACAGTACTGCTAGTGCACCAGATCAGGCCCTCCATACAGTACTGCTAGTGCTCCAGAACCGAGAACCGGGCCCTCCACACAGTACTGCTAGTGCACCAGAACAGGCCCTCCATACAGTACTGCTAGTGCACCAGAACAGGCCCCTCCATACAGTACTGCTAGTGCACCAGAACAGGCCCCTCCATACAGTACTGCTAGTGCACCAGAACAGGCCCTCCATACAGTACTGCT
>CM062502.1:12019194-12028902 GCA_031479575.1 Coregonus ussuriensis | reverse complement strand
TTTTTTTTTTATTTTAAATTCACAATCTGTAGAAGCAATGAGAATAGAAAGGTTAAGAACT
This sequence comes from Coregonus ussuriensis, assembly GCA_031479575.1. Lineage (NCBI taxonomy): Eukaryota > Metazoa > Chordata > Actinopteri > Salmoniformes > Salmonidae > Coregonus > Coregonus ussuriensis. Next base: position 12,028,841 of record CM062502.1, on the reverse strand, counting down.
GTTGTAAAACATCACAGTACGGTTGAAATATATATGGCAAATAGAAATCCTATATGGATGGTGTTAAGAGATAGATGGGAGGTATTGAATAGAGTTGAAGGATGGGACTAATAACAAATAACAACAAATAATAACAAAGATAGCTAATAATGTAAGCATACTGTGTCCATAATAAGTATATAGGTTGTATGTTGGGAGCTTTTGGGAAAGAGAACAGTTAGAAAGATATGGCATATAGAAGCAAACCGGATGGACATCATGAAAATGATCGGAGAGGTTGAGAGTAGAAGAAGTTCAGGAGCAAAAAAATAAAATAAATAAAAATAAATAAATATATATATATATATATATATATATATATATATATATATATATATATAATATAATTATTGTAAAATTAACTGTACTGTGTCCATAAGGTGTAGATAGTAAGTATAGACCGGAAGTAGAGGCCTGGGCATTGTTGTTCACTAATTTACTCCAAGTAGGGAAAGGATGGCGGGGTTGAAAAGTAATAAAGGGGAGTATATATATAAAAAACATGGGGGATTGGAAGTGATGCAGAAAATTACATTGATAGAAGATACAATATATCTGCAATATTAAGCTGATCCACCCCCCCCCAAAAAAAAAATTAATAAAAAATAAAATAAAATAATAATAAAAGAGAATTACTTGACACATTGGAAATAATTCACAAAAAAACAGAGCAAACTAGAATGCTATTTCGCTCTAAACAGAGAGTACACAGTGGCAGAATACCTGACCACTGTGACTGACCCAAATTTAAGGAAAGCTTTGACTATGTACAGACTCAGTGAGCATAGCCTTGCTATTGAGAAAGGCCGGCCCGGCGTAGGCAGACCTGGCTCTCAAGAGAAGACAGGCTATGTGCACACTGCCTACAAAATGAGGTGGAAACTGAGCTGCACTTCCTAACCTCCTGCCAAATGTATGACCATATTAGAGACACATATTTCCCTCAGATTACAGAGATCCACAAAGAATTTGAAAACAAACCCAATTTTGATAAACTCCCTTATCTACTGGGTGAAATACCACAGTGTGCCATCACAGCAGCAAGATGTGTGACCTGTTGCCACAAGAAAAGGGCAACCAGTGAAGAACTAACACCATTGTAAATACAACCCATATTTATATTTATTTATTTTCCCATTTGTACTTTAACTATTTGCACATTGTTACAACACTGTATATATACATAATATGACATTTGAAATGTCTTTATTATTTTGGAACTTCTGAGTGTAATGTTTACTGTTAAAATGTATTGTTTATTTCACTTTTGTTTACTATCTACTTCACTTCACTTGCTTTGACAATGTTAACATACGTTTCCCATGCCAATAAAGACCTTAAATTGAATTGAATTGAATTGAATTGAGAGAGCAGAGATCAGACACATACTGTTCTGCTGTCTGGTTCAGGAGGAGGTGGAGGTGGAGGGGACAGGGAATGGTAGAGGGGCTGTCTGTCTCAGGCACGCTGACTGCTCTTCTCTGGGATCTCTCTATAGACAGAGACTGTAGGGACCATTGTCTTGTATAGAACCTTCCCTACCCACCACCTCTCTACCTCTCTCTGGCTCTCTCCTGAGAGACTCACACAAACTCAGGCGTCGTACCAAATAGCATCGTATTCCCTTTATAGTGCACTCCCTTTGACCCTGGGCTCTGGTCAAAAGTAGTACACTATGTAGGGAATAACATGCCATTTGGGATACAGTATCACTCATACACATACATTCATGTAGACACAAACACATACTGACGTTTCCTTATATCCTTCTCACGTCACGCATTGTTTTCCCTGTCAGTTCGATTGGTCTCTTCATGTGAAATGGTCCTATTCTCTCAATTCTCTCTTTCTGTCTGTCTCTCTCTTTCTCTCTCGCCTGTGGTGACATCTTTGAAAGGAATTTGTCTGGGTAATCTGGAGCTCTTTAAACAGTGATCTGTTGAGGTGTGCATTCGTGTATGCATGCATGCCTGCGTGTTTGTGAGCGTGTGAGAGATGGGCTTTATTAGCATGGGAAACATATGTTTACGTTGCCAAAGCAAGTGAAATAGATAATAAACAAAAATGAAATAAACAATAAAAAATGAACAGTAAGCATTACACTCACAACATTTCCAAAGGAATAGAGACATATCAAATGTCACATTATGACTATTTACAGTGTTGTAACGATTTGCAAATAGTTAAAGTATATCTCTCTTTCCTTCTCTCTCTCTCTCTCTCTCTCTCTCTCTCTCTCTCTCTCTCTCTCTCCTCTCTCTCTCTCTCTCTCTCTCTCTCTCTTCTCTCTCTCTCTCTCTCTCTCTCTCTCTCTCTCTCTCCTCTCTCTCTCTCTCTCTTTCTCTGTCTGTACATTCACCCATATGAGCTGATATTCTGGCTGCTCAGTCCCAGGCTGAATAAAATTCTGTCTTTTTGATCCTCATGGACATCAAGGTGATCTTTAGAAGTTCTCACCAGGTTCTCTTTTTCAAGTGCTTGAACGGGGGCCAAATTGTGTGTGTGTGATTGTGTGTGTATGTCTGTGTGTGTGTGTGTGTGTGTGTGCATGTGTGCAGCTGCTGCAGCAAAGGCCTGCAGTATCGATCTGGTGAGATCAGTGAGAGGGAACGTGAGCTCGTTAGGGTGATAATCAGCTTTAATTAAGCTTGTCTCTGGGGTCCCCCCGCTCAGCCCCCCTCTGTCCCCCTGGCGGGCAGATAAAGACACAGTGGGCTCCCATGCAGAGAGAGAGACAGGGCATGTAGCGAGCGGGGAGAGAGAGATGGATGGATAGAGACAGTAAATGAGTGGAGTCTGTTGAGACTCTTGCCATAAGCAGATATAGTCCCTGTGTGTTCCTAGAGGCAACGCTAGGGCAGGTAAAGAGGGAGAGATGGATAGAGATGGTACACGAGCGCAGGGAGAGAGAGAGAGACAGAGAGAGAAAGAGAGAGAGAGAGGAGAGAGAGAGAGAGAGAGAGAGAGAGAGAGAGAGAGAGAGAGAGAGAGAGAGAGAGAGAGAGAGAGAGAGAGAGAGACAGAGAGAGACAGAGAGAGACAGAGAGAGACAGAGAGAGACAGAGAGAGACAGAGAGAGACAAAGACAGAGACAGAGAGAGACAAAGACAGAGACAGAGACACAGACATCTGACTTATTCCTCCATACAAAAAATGGCAGAATACCTGACCACTGTGACTGACCCAAATTTAAGGAAAGCTTTGATTATGTACAGTCTCAGTACATGAGCATAGCATAGCCTTGCTATTGAGAAAGGCCGCCGTAGGCAGACCTGGCTCTCAAGAGAAGACAGGCTATGTGCACACTGCCCACAAAATGAGGTGGAAACTGAGCTGCACTTCCTAACCTCCTGCCAAATGTATGATACATATTTCCCTCAGATTACAGAGATCCACAAAGAATTCTAAAACAAACCCAATTTTCATAAACTCCCTTATCTACTGGGTGAAATACCACAGTGTGGCATCACAGCAGCAAGATTTGTGACCTGTTGCCACAAGAAAAGGGCAACCAGTGAATAACAAACACCATTGTAAATACAACCCATATTTATGTTAATTTATTTCCCCATTTGTACTTTAACTATTTGCACATTGTTACAACACTGTATATAGACATAATATGACATTTGAAATGTCTTTATTCTTTTGGAACTTCTGAGTGTAATGTTTACTGTTAATATTCATTGTTTATTTCACTTTTGTTTACTATCTACTTCACTTGCCTTGCTTTGGCAATGTTAACATATGTTTCCCATGCCAATAAAGCACTTAAATTGAATTTAATTTAATTGAGAGAGAGCAAGAGAGAGAGAAAGAGAGAGAAAGAGAGAGGGGGGGGGGGGGGGGGGGGGGGGAGAGAACAAGAGAGAGTGAGAGAGAAAGGAAGAGAGAGAGATGTATAGAGTATGTAAATAAATACAGGTAAAGAGAGAGAGAGATGGATAGCATGAGCAAACAAGTGCAGGCTGCTACGCTGGCGTGTGCCAGAACCTCCCGCCGACTGAAGGTCACCGTGCTCGCGACCTCTGGCGCATCGCGAGATTGGACGCTGTGTGACGTCCTCCTCCTGATTGGCTGGTTTTTAACCACAGCTCACTTCCTGAATATACAGAGTCTGGAGTGGCTCTGCTGTACTCTCACTGATACAGGGTTAGGAGTGGCTCTGCTGTACTCTCACTGATACAGGGTTAGGAGTGGCTCTGCTGTACTCTCACTGAATACAGGGTTAGGAGTGGCTCTGCTGTACTCTCACTGATACAGGGTTAGGAGTGGCTCTGCTGTACTCTCACGGTATGCAAGAAAAGTGGCTCTGGGGTAACTCCTAACTTAACATCTCTGAGCAATATCTGAGTTTTGACTAAACCTCCCATTGACATCAATGCGTGAACGTTTGAGTTACTGTAGCTATTTGTCTCTATAGTTTTAGTTGGAGTAACTGAAGTATTGGTTGTTTTTCTCTGAGCTAGTGGACCTCTGCATGTAAATTAGGCTAATGCCTGAACCCCATTCTACTTCTGGACCTCTTGTCAATCTCATGCCTTGTTCAGGTTGTTCATTTCAAACAGGTGGTTCACAGTACTTGAAAACTTCTGAAGTTTTGTGTATTGACATGTACCGTATGAGGACCATATTATGTCTAATTCCTCTCTCTCTCTGTAATGTTCTCCTCTCTCTCTCTGTAATGTTCTCCTCTCTCTCTCTCTCTCTCTCTAATGTTATGTTCTCCTCTCTCTCTCTGTAATGTTCTCCTCTCTCTCTCTCGCTCTCTGTCGATGCAGTGTTCACTGGCTCTGTTGACACAGCTGTTATACACTGGTTCTTCAAGTACTGTCGTATCAGCACATTTTCACTGATATTTCACCTCCCCTCCCCTCCACTCCTCTCATTTCATGGTGGATCGAGACAGAGAGAGAGAGAGAGCTCACCTCCTGAAGGAATGAGAGTTAATTTGCTGAATGGTCACAGGCTGCAAAACAAAAGTGTAGTATTTCACTAATTTCTATGGTTGTTAAACGGAAGGCTGTTTCTACCATTAAAATAACCCCTCAAGAGCTGAACCAATGCAACAGCCGAGAGAACAAAGTCATGGCTTCCCTCTGAAAGTGAACTCATTAACACTCTCTCTGTAAACTCAACCGCCAACCTCTGTCCATGTCCTCTGCCCTATAGTGTAGAAGTACACCAGCATCATACTCTCAGCCTTCATATGGCTAGGCTATTATTCTGCAGACTCTCACGCTCTCACTGTCTTCTGCCATGTATACTGTGACATTACATCATCTCAGTAACACACTTAGTCATATATTACCAGCCTAAATGTTTCATTATGCTATCTAAGACAGTATATAGCTTGGAGGCTGTATCTGTATCAGGGCTAACCAACTGTGTCTCCGTCCTCTGCCCCGGGCTCTCCTATCCCTCATAACTCATCCTGCTTCTGTTTTACTCCACATCTACATGCAGTCATTTAGGAGACGGATGCCGTCCCTCCGCTCCACGACCTTCAACTAAAGTAGCTCTCTGGGAGGGAGTGAGAGAGAAAAAGTTGCGAAAATCCTGTTTTTGTTTTTCAACATCCGGAGGAGTGATAGAAGAAGCGATGGTGGTAGGGAGGGAAGGAGGGAGAGAGGGGAGGAGTGATAGAGGGAGCGATGGTGGTAGGGAGGGAAGGAGGGAGAGAGGGGAGGAGTGATAGAGGGAGCGATGGTGGTGTGGTAGGGAGGGAAGGAGGGAGAGAGGGGAGGAGTGATAGAGGGAGCGATGGAGGTAGGGAGGGAAGGAGGAAGAGAGGGGAGGAGGGAGAGAGGGAGGTGTACTGGGGCGCTCCTTCCTTCACCTTGTGCAGGCGGTGTGTTCCTGATAACAGGCTAATAAGACTAATCACAGCTGATTAATTAGCCTGATAAAGGCTGCGTTGGGTCAGAGGCCTAATGGGTGGCTTTATTACACTGGGGCCTGTCTGCCTGCCTGCCTGCCTGCCTACCTACCTGCCTGCCTGCCTGTCTGTCTGTCTGTCTGTCTGTCTGTCTGTCTGTCTGTCTGTCTGTCTGTCTGTCAGTCTGCCTGTCTGCCTGTCTGCCTCGCTGACTGTCTGCCTGTCTGCCTGTCCTGCTGTCTGTCTGTCTGTCTGTCTGTCTGTCTGTCTGTCAGTCTGCCTGTCTGCCTCGCTGACTGTCTTGTCTGCCTCGCTGCCTGTCTGCCTGCCTGCCTGCTTGTCTGTCTGTCTGCCTGTCTGCCTGATGGGGAGGAGGAGGGGGGATTCAGGGTCTTATTGGGTGAGGTGTGATGGTGGTGGTGGGGCGTTATGTGGTGTGGTGCAGAGGTAGGGTCTTATTGGGTGAGGTGTGATGGTGGTGGGGCGTTATGTGGTGTGGTGCAGAGGTAGGGTCTTATTGGGTGAGGTGTGATGGTGGTGGTGGGGCGTTATGTGGTGTGGTGCAGAGGTAGGGTCTTATTGGGTGAGGTGTGATGGTGGTGGTCGTGGGGGGTTATGTGGTGTGGTGCAGAGGTAGGGTCTTATTGGGTGAGGTGTGATGGTGGTGGGCGTGGGGGGTTATGGGGTGTGGTGCAGAGGTAGGGTCTTATTGGGTGAGGTGTGATGGTGGTGGTCGTGGGGGGTTATGGGGTGTGGTGCAGAGGTAGGGTAGGGTCTTATTGGGTGAGGTATGAGGATGGTGGTAGTGGTAGTGTGAATGCATACTTGTACGTGCGACTGTGCATGTGCTTAGTGTTTAGTGAGAGCTCTGCGAGGCTTGCGCTGCCACTGTGTGGAGCGGTGTTTTAGCCTTGTCTCAGCCCATTGGGATGTGGGGATGGATGTTGGGAGTGCTGGAGCTATATTTAAACTGCTCCATGATTTATTAATAGACTCCCCAGTATGCGCAGTGCTGAAAATACAGCCTGCAGGCCCTCCATACAGTACTGCTAGTGCACCAGAACAGGCCCTCCATACAGTACTGCTAGTGCACCAGAACAGGCCCTCCACACAGTACTGCTAGTGCACCAGAACAGGCCCTCCATACAGTACTGCTAGTGCACCAGAACAGGCCCTCCATACAGTACTGCTAGTGCACCAGAACAGGCCCTCCATACAGTACTGCTAGTGCACCAGAACAGGCCCTCCAAACAGTACTGCTAGTGCACCAGAACAGGCCCCCCACACAGTACTGCTAGTGCACCAGAACAGGCCCTCCATACAGTACTGCTAGTGCACCAGAACAGGCCCTCCATACAGTACTGCTAGTGCACCAGAACAGGCCCTCCATACAGTACTGCTAGTGCACCAGAACAGGCCCTCCATACAGTACTGCTAGTGCACCAGAACATGCCCTCCACACAGTACTGCTAGTGCACCAGAACAGGCCCTCCACACAGTACTGCTAGTGCACCAGAACAGGCCCTCCACACAGTACTGCTAGTGCACCAGAACAGGCCCTCCATACAGTACTGCTAGTGCACCAGAACAGGCCCTCCATACAGTACTGCTAGTGCACCAGAACAGGCCCTCCACACAGTACTGCTAGTGCACCAGAACAGGCCCTCCACACAGTACTGCTAGTGCACCAGAACAGGCCCTCCATACAGTACTGCTAGTGCACCAGAACAGGCCCTCCACACAGTACTGCTAGTGTACCAGACCAGAACAGGCCCTCCACACAGTACTGCTAGTGCACCAGAACAGGCCCTCTATACAGTACTGATAGTGCACCAGAACAGGCCCTCCATACAGTACTGCTAGTGCACCAGAACAGGCCCTCCATACAGTACTGCTAGTGCACCAGAACAGGCCCTCCATACAGTACTGATAGTGCACCAGAACCTCCACACAGTACTGCTAGTGCACCAGAACAGGCCCTCCATACAGTACTGCTAGTGCACCAGAACAGGCCCTCCATACAGTACTGCTAGTGCACTAGAACAGGCCCTCCATACAGTACTGCTAGTGCACCATAACAGGCCCTCCATACAGTACTGCTAGTGCACCAGAACAGGCCCTCCACACAGTACTGCTAGTGCACCAGAACAGGCCCTCCACACAGTACTGCTAGTGCACCAGAACAGGCCCTCCACACAGTACTGCTAGTGCACCAGAACAGGCCCTCCACACAGTACTGCTAGTGCACCAGAACAGGCCCTCCATACAGTACTGCTAGTGCACCAGAACAGGCCCTCCACACAGTACTGCTAGTGCACCAGAACAGGCCCTCCATACAGTACTGCTAGTGCTCCAGAACAGGCCCTCCACACAGTACTGCTAGTGCACCAGAACAGGCCCTCCATACAGTACTGCTAGTGCACCAGAACAGGCCCTCCATACAGTACTGCTAGTGCACCAGAACAGGCCCTCCATACAGTACTGCTAGTGCACCAGAACAGGCCCTCCATACAGTACTGCTAGTGCACCAGAACAGGCCCTCCATACAGTACTGCTAGTGCACCAGAACAGGCCCTCCACACAGTACTGCTAGTGCACCAGAACAAGCCGGCAGCACAGAGGAGAGGTCTAGGAACGCACAGTCAGCACCTTTTACCTGACCTGGATGCCCTGATGTGATGATTCAGAGGTTCACTGATTCAATAACCTGACAAATTACACAATAATGATTTCAACAACAAAAACAACAACATTAACAACAACTGAGCTAAGAATGCTAACAATTAGGATAATACGTGCTTATACATTATAATGATAACTAAATAAAAAGGTAATAATCTCTCTCCTCCCCCTCTCTGCTTCTCTCGCCCTCCCTCTCTCTCTCTCTCTCTCTCCCGCCCCTCCCTCTCTCTCTCTCTCTCTCTCTCTCTCTCTCTCTCTCTCTCTCTCTCTCGCTCTCTCTCTCTCTCCCTCTCTCTCTCGCCCTCCCTCTTCCCCCTCTCCTTCCCTCTATCTCTCTCTCTCTCTCTCTCTCTCTCTCTCTCTCTCTCTCTCTCTCTCTCTCTCTCTCTCTCTCTCTCTCCCCCTCTCTCTCTCCAGTATGAGTATTTCAACGCAGTTTTGATTAATGAGGTGGATGAGGAAGGTAACAGTATGGAGCTGGGAGGAGACTTCCTTCTGCAACCCAACGACCACTTCAACAACCTGTCCGTCAACCTCAGCCTCAGTGTGGTGCAGGTGCCTACCAACATGTACAACAAAGGTACGTTTAGTAAATACATGCACAACAAAGGTACGTGTAATAACTACATGCACAACAAAGATACGTTTAATAATGACATGTAGATCAAAGATGTTTAAAACCACAAACTAACATGTATAAACGTTCAACACATGCAATAAATGCGTTCAAGATACATTCAACATGTACAACAAATGGATATATGGCAGAAAAACTTTCTGTACATTTCTTCACTGCACGTTTTGTGGACAGAGCATTTCCCTGAGAGCTTACTGATGTACCCCACTAAGCATACGTGTGTTTGTGTGTGTGTCTATGTGTGTGCGTGTGTGTGTGTGTGTGTGGGGGGGTGTGTCTGTATGTGTGTGTGCTCGTGTGCGAGCGCGCAGGTGTTTATGTGTCTTCAGCACAACTCTTACTCTTTTGATTGAAGATCATCCTCTACCACCCGTTAACTTAATTAGCTGTTTAATAATCAGTGATTATGCT
>CM062502.1:12011694-12014194 GCA_031479575.1 Coregonus ussuriensis | reverse complement strand
TAAAGAGAGAAGAAGAAGAGAATAGATAAAGAGAGAAGAAGAGGAAGAAGAGAGGAGATAAAGAGAGAAGAAGAAGAGAGGAGATAAAGAGAGAAGAAGAAGAGATAAAGAGAGAAGAAGAAGAGGGGAGATAAAGAGAGAAGAAGAAGAGATAAAGAGAGAAGAAGAAGAGGGGAGATAAAGAGAGAAGAAGAAGAGAGTAGATAAAGAGAGAAGAAGAAGAGAGGAGATAAAGAGAGAAGAAGAAGAGATAAAGAGAGAAGAAGAAGAGGGGAGATAAAGAGAGAAGAAGAAGAGATAAAGAGAGAAGAAGAAGAGGGGAGATAAAGAGAGAAGAAGAAGATATAAAGAGAGAAGAAGAAGAAGAAGAAGAAGAAGAAGAAGAAGAAGAAGAAGAAGAAGAAGAAGAAGAAGAAGAAGAAGAAGAAGAAGAAGAAGAGATAAAGAGAGAAGAAGAAGAGGGGAGATAAAGAGAGAAGAAGAAGATAATAGATAAAGAGAGAAGAAGAAGAGAGGAGATAAAGAGAGAAGAAGAAGAGGGGAGATAAAGAGAGAAGAAGAGAGGAGAAGAGAAGAAGACAGGAGAGTTGATAAAGAGAGGAGAAGAAGAGAGGAGAGTTGATAAAGAGAGGTGATTAAGAGAAATGAGGCTGGCAGGGTGCGCTGGGTTTCAATGCAATTACTTTCAATCAAATTCAGCTTTCTGTCTCCTCAACTACATTGTGGAAGCCCATCAATAGACAGGCAACAGAAAGGGCTCACTTCCTCTACAGATGTGTTGATGTCAGTGTATCTGATAGTAACTAACTGTATGTTACAATATGTATGTTACTATATGTATGTTACTAAATGTATGTTACTATATGTAGGTTACTAAATGTATGTTACTACTGTATATGTAGGTTACTATATGGATGTTACTATATGTATATTACTATATGTAGGTTACTGTATGTACAGTTGAAGTCGGAAGTTTACATACACCTTAGCCAAATACATTTAAACTCAGTTTTTCACAATTCCTGACATTTAATCCTAGTAAAAATTCCCTGTTTTAGGTCAGTTACCACTTTATTTTAAGAATGTGAAATGTCAGAATAATAGTAGAGAGAATGATTTATTTCAACTTTTATTTCTTTCATCACATTCCCAGTGGGTCAGAAGTTTACATACATTCAATTAGCATTTGGTACCATTGCCTTTAAATTGTTTAACTTGGGTCAAACGTTTCGGGTAGCCTTCCACAAGCTTCCCACAATAAGTTGGGTGAATTTTGGCCCATTCCTCCTGACAGAACTGGTGTAACTGAGTCAGGTTTGTAGGCCTCTTTGCTCGCACACACTTTTTCAGTTCTGCCCACAAATTTTCTGTAGGATTGTGGTCAGGGCTTTGTGATGGCCACTCCAATACCTTGACTTTGTTGTCCTTAAGCCATTTTGGCACAACTTTGGAAGACCCATTTGCGACCAAGCTTTAACTTCCTGACTGATGTCTTGAGATGTTGCTTCAATATATCCACATGATTTTCCTTCCTCATGATGCCATCTATTTTGTGAAGTGCACCAGTCCCTCCTGCAGCAAAGCACCCCCACAGCATGATGCTGCCACCCCCGTGCTTCACGGTTGGGATGGTGTTCTTCGGCTTGCAAGTGCCCCCTTTTTCCTCCAAACATAACGATGGTCATTATGGGCAAACAGTTCTATTTTTGTTTCATCAGACCAGAGGACATTTCTCCAAAAAGTACGATATTGTCCCCATGTGCAGTTGCAAACCGTAGTCTGGCTTTTTTTGTGGCAGTTTTGGAGCAGTGGCTTCTTCCTTGCTGAGCGACCTTTCAGCTTATGTCGATATAGGACTCGTTTTACTGTGGATATAGATACTTTTGTACCTGTTTCCTCCAGCATCTTCACAAGGTCCTTTGCTGTTGTTCTGCGATTGATTTGCACTTTTCGCACCAAAGTACGTTAATCTCTAGGAGACAGAACGTGTCTCCTTCCTGAGCGGTATGACGGCTGCGTGGTCCCATGGTGTTTATACTTGCGTACTATCGTTTGTAGAGATGAACGTGGTACCTTCAGGCGTTTGGAAATTGCTCCCAAGGATGAACCAGACTTTTTTCTGAGGTCTTGGCTGATTTCTTTTGATTTTGCCATGATGTCAAGCAAAGAGGCACTGAGTTTGAAGGTAGGCCTTGAAATACATCCACAGGTACACCTCCAATTGACTCAAATGATGTCAATTAGCCTATCAGAAGCTTCTAAAGCCATGACATAATTTTCTGGAATTTTCCAAGCTGTTTAAAGGCACCGTCAACTTAGTGTATATAAACGTCTGACCCACTGGAATTGTGATACAGTGAATTATAAGTGAAATAATCTGTCTGTAAACAATTGTTGCAAAAGTTACAAAGTAGATGTCCTAACCGACTTGCCAAAACTATAGTTTGTTAACAAGAAATTTGTGGAGTGGTTGAAAAACGAGTTTTAATGACTCCAACCT
>CM062502.1:11999194-12006694 GCA_031479575.1 Coregonus ussuriensis | reverse complement strand
TGTAGCCATTTGCTACAGCCTGTCAACTATGCCTCTGCCTATCCCTGTTCTCTCCTCTCTGCACAGGCTACACAAACGCTCCACACCGCGTGGCTGCTGCCTCTCTAACCTGGTGGTCCCTGCACGCACCCCACACCTGGAGTTCCAGGTCTCAGGCAGCCTCTGGAACTGCCGTTCTGCTGCCAACAAAGCTGACTTCATCCCAGCCTATGCTAATCTCCAGTCCCTCGACTTCCTGGCGCTGACGGAAACATGGATTACCACTGAAAACACTGCTACTCCTACTGCTCTCTCCTCGTCTGACCATGTGTTCTCGCATACCCCGAGAGCATCTGGTCAGAGGGGTGGTGGCACAGGAATCCTCATCTCTCCCAAGTGGACATTCTAAATTTTTCCCCTAACCCATCTGTCTAGCTCCTCATTTGAATTCCATGCTGTCACAGTCACTAGCCCATTTAAGCTTAATATCCTTGTCATCTATCGCCCTCCAGGTTCCCTTGGAGATTTCATCAATGAGCTTGACGCCTTGATAAGTTCCTTTCCTGAGGATGGCTCACCCCTCACAGTTTTGGGGGATTTCAACCTCCCTATGTCCACATTTGACTCATTTCTCTCTGCCTCCTTCTTTCCACTTCCCTCCTCTTTTGACCTCACCCTCTCACCGTCCCCCCCTACTCACAAGGCAGGCAATACGCTTGACCTCATCTTTACTAGATGCTGCTCTTCTACTAATCTCACTGCAACTCCCCTCCATGTCTCCGACCACTACTTTGTTTCCTTTTCTCTCTCGCTCTCCTCCCACACTACTCACTCTGCCCCTACACAGATGGTAATGCGCCGCCGCAACCTTCGCTCTCTCTCTCCCACTACTCTCTCCTCTTCCATCCTATCATCTCTTCCCTCTGCTCAATCCTTCTCCCTCCAATCTCCTGATTCTGCCTCCTCAACCCTCCTCTCCCTCCTCCCTTTCTGCATCCTTTGACTCTCTGTGTCCCCTATCCTCCCGGCCGGCTCGGTCCTCCCCTCCAGCTCCGTGGCTTGATGACTCATTGCGAGCTCACAGAACAGAGCTCCGGGCAGCGGAGCGGAAATGGAAGAAAACTAAACTCCCTGCCGACCTGGCATCTTTTCACTCCCTCCTCTCTACATTTTCTTCATCTGTTTCTGCTGCTAAGGCCACTTTCTACCACTCTAAATTCCAAGCATCTGCCTCTAACCCTAGGAAGCTCTTTGCCACATTTTCCTCCCTCCGGAATCCTCCCCCCCCCGCCCCCCCCCTCCTCTCTCTCTGTGGATGACTTCGTCAACCACTTTGAAAAGAAGGTTGACGACATTCGATCCTCGTTTGTTAAGTCTAATGACACTGCTGGTCCTACTCACACTGCCCTACCCTATGCTTTGACTTCTTTCTCCCCTCTCTCTCCAGATAAAATCCTGCGACTTGTGACTGCAGGCCGCCGCCCAACAACCTGCCCGCTTGACCCCATCCCCTCCTCTCTTCTCCAGACCATCTCCGGTGACCTTCTCCCCTACCTCACCTCGCTGATCAACTCATCCTTGACCGCTGGCCATGTCCCTTCCGTCTTCAAGAGAGCGAGAGTTGCTCCCCTTCTCAAGAAACCAACACTCGATCCCACTGATGTCAACAACTACAGACCAGTATCCCTTCTTTCTTTTCTTTCCAAAACTATTGAGCGTGCCGTCTTTAGCCAACTCTCTTGCTATCTCTCTCAGAATGACCTTCTTGATCCAAACCAGTCAGGTTTCAGGACTGGTCATTCAACTGAGACTGCTCTTCTCTGTGTCACGGAGGCTCTCCGCACTGCTAAAGCTAACTCTCTCTCCTCTGCTCTTGTCCTTCTAGACCTGTCTGCTGCCTTTGATACTGTGAACCATCAGATCCTCCTCTCCACCCTCTCCGAGCTGGGCATCTCCGGCGCGGCTCACTCCTGGATTGCTGCAGTCCTACCTGACCGGTCGCTCCTACCAAGTGGCGTGGCGAGAAGCTGTCTCCGCACCACGTGCTCTCACCACTGGTGTCCCCCAGGGCTCAGTTCTAGGCCCTCTCCTTTTCTCCCTATACACCAAGTCACTTGGCTCTGTCATATCCTCACATGGCCTCTCCTATCATTGCTACGCTGACGATACACAACTAATCTTCTCCTTTCCCCCTTCTGATAACCAGGTGGCGAATCGCATCTCTGCATGTCTGGCAGACATATCAGTATGGATGACGGATCACCACCTCAAGCTGAACCCTGGCAAGACGGAGCTGCTCTTCCTCCCGGGGAAGGACTGCCCGTTCCATGACCATCACGGTTGACAACTCCGCTGTGTCCTCCTCCCAGAGTGCGAAGAGCCTAGGCGTGACCCTGGACAACACCCTGTCGTTCTCCGCCAACATCAAGGCGGTGACCCGCTCCTGCAGGTTCATGCTCTACAACATTCGGAGAGTACGACCCTGCCTTACACAGGAAGCGGCACAGGTCCTAATCCAGGCACTTGTCATCTCCCGTCTGGACTACTGCAACTCGCTGTTGGCTGGCCTCCCTGCCTGTGCCATTAAACCCCTACAACTCATCCAGAATGCCGCAGCCCGTCTGGTGTTCAACCTTCCCAAGTTCTCTCACGTCACCCCCCTCCTCCGCACACTCCACTGGCTTCCAGTTGAAGCTCGCATCCGCTACAAGACCATGGTGCTTGCCTATGGAGCAGTGAGGGGAACGGCACCTCTGTACCTTCGGGCTCTGATCAGTCCCTACACCCAAACGAGGGCATTGCGTTCATCCACCTCTGGCCTGCTGGCTCCCCTTCCTCTGCGGAAGCATAGTTCCCGCTCAGCCCAGTCAAAACTGTTCGCTGCTCTGGCACCCCAATGGTGGAACAAGCTCCCTCACGACGCCAGGACAGCGGAGTCACTCACCACCTTCCGGAGACATTTGAAACCCCACCTCTTTTCTTTAAGGAATACCTGGGATAGGATAAAGTAATCCTTCTACCCCCCCCCCCCCCCCCCCCCCCCCCCAAAAAATTGTAAAGTGGTTATCCCACTGGCTATAGGGTGAACGCACCAATTGGTGAGTCGCTCTGGATAAGAGTGTCTGCTAAATGACGTAAATGTGCCCTTGAGCAAGGCACCTAACCCTAATTGCTCCTGTAAGTCGCTCTGGATAAGAGCGTCTGCTAAATGACTAAAATGTAAAAAAATATTAACGCCCATGATTTTGGAATGAGATGTTTGAAGAGCAGGTGTCCACATACTTTTGGTCATGTAGTGTATCTACCTCCATCACTCCAGTATCCCTGCACATTGTAAATATGGTACTGGAACTGACCCTGTATATAGCTTTTTACTTTCTCCGGTTCATCTTATTTCTTATTTTTGTTCTACCTTGTGTTATTTTTAGTACTAAACTCAGCAATAAAAGAAACGTCCTCTCACTGTCAACTGCATTTATTTTCGGCAAACTTAACATGTGTAAATATTTGTATGAACATAACAAGATTCAACAACTGAGACATAAACTGAACAAGTTCCACAGATATGTGACTAACAGAAATTGAATAATGTGTCCCTGAACAAAGGGGTGGTCAAAATCAAAAGTAACAGTCAGTATCTGGTGTGGCCACCAGCTGCATTAAGTACTGCAGTGCATCTCCTCCTCATGGACTGCAACAGATTTGCCAGTACTTGCTGTGAGATGTTACCCCACTCATCCACCAAGGCACCTGCAAGTTCCCAGACATTTCTGGGGGGAATGGCCCTAGCCCTCACCCTCCGATCCAACATGTCCCAGACGTGCTCAACGGGATTGAGATACAGGCTCTTCGCTGGCCATGGCAGAACAATGACATTCCTGTCTTGCAGGAAATCACGCACAGAACAAGCAGTATGGCTGGTGGCATTGTCATGCTGGAGGGTCATGTCAGGATGAGCCTGCAGGAAGGGAACCACATGAGGGAGGAGGATGTCTTCCCTGTATCGTACAGCGTTGAGATTGCCTGCAATGACAACAAGCTTAGTCCGATGATGCTGTGACACATCGCCCCAGACCATGACGGACCCTCCACCTCCAAATCGATCCCGCTCCAGAGTACAGGCCTCGGTGCAACGCTTATTCCTTCGACGATAAACGCGAATCCGACCATCACTCCAGGTGAGACAAAACCGCGACTCGTCAGTGAAGAGCACTTTTTGCCAGTCCTGTCTCGTCCAGCGACGGTGGGTTTGTGCCCATAGGCAACGTTGTTGCCGGTGATGTCTGGTGAGGACCTGCCTTAAAACAGGCCTACGAGCCCTCAGTCCAGCCTCTCTCAGCCTATTGCGTACAGTCTGAGCACTGGTGGTGGGATTGTGCATTCCTGGTGTAACTCAGGCAGTTGTTGTTGCCATCCTGTACCTGTCCCACAGGTGTGATGTACCAATCCTGTGCAGGTGTTGTTACATGTGGTCTGCCACTGCGAGGACGATCAGCTGTCCGTCCTGTCTCCCTGTAGCGCTGTCTTAGGCGTCTCACAGTACGGACATTGCAATTTATTTCCCTGGCCACATCTGCAGTCCTCATGCCTCCTTGCAGCATGCCTAAGGCACGTTCACGCAGATGAGCAGGGAACCTGGGCATCTTTCTTTTGGTGTTTTTCAGAGTCAGTAGAAAGGCCTCTTTAGTGTCCTAAGTTTTCATAACTGTGACCTTAATTGCCTACCGTCTGTAAGCTGTTAGTGTCTTAAGGACCGTTCCACAGGTGCATGTTCATGAATTGTTTATGGTTAATTGAACAAACATGGGAAACAGTGTTTAAACCCTTTACAATGAAGATCTGTGAAGTTATTTTGATTTTTACGAATTATCTTTGAAAGACAGGGTCCTGAAAAAGGGACGTTTCTTTTTTTGCTGAGTTTACATTGATACTGACTACTGCATTCTTGGGTTTGGAGCTTGCAAGAGAAAGTCACATGACATTAAAACTTTAAACTGAAACTTGATGGAATGTGCCTGATGTTCAGAGTAGAGAGGTTCAGCATCCCTCTGGTCTGTATGTGTGTATGTGTGTATGTGCGCGCGCGTGTGTGTGGTTGTGCGTGTGTGTGTCTACATGTGCCTGCTTGTGTCTGCGTGTGTCTGCGTGTGTGTGTGTGTGTGTGAGTGTGTGTGTGTGTGTGTGTGTGTGTGTGTGAGTGTGTGTGTGTGTGTGTGTGTGTGAGTGAGTGTGTGTGTGTGTGTGTGTTGCTGGCAGTCCCATTAAGATGGTTTCAGTGATAATCCCAGTCAGGGAGATGGAGAGAGACAGGGGACAGTCTGCCTGCCTATTACTGTAGAGAGGGAAGCACAGTTAGAAACCTGCATTCATTTCCACAGTCCCATTCTAAAGGATTCATTCAGTTATACACACACTTTACTTTCTCTTTCTGCATGGACCCATTTCCAGGGTCGCATTCAAAATTCAATTTCTCATCCTACTAAACCTTCAGTTAGCCCATGGCTACCCACGCTTTTCTCTGTGTGTGTGTGTGTGTGTGCGTGTGTGTATTATATTTGAATTTATTAAGGATCCCCATTACTTCCTGCCAAGGCAGCAGTTACTCTTACTGGGGTCCAGCAACGTTAAGGCAGTTATATACAATTAAAGATTGTGTGTCTGTCGGTTTGTC
This sequence comes from Coregonus ussuriensis, assembly GCA_031479575.1. NCBI lineage: Eukaryota > Metazoa > Chordata > Actinopteri > Salmoniformes > Salmonidae > Coregonus > Coregonus ussuriensis. The sequence goes on along the minus strand of CM062502.1, from coordinate 12,001,044 downwards.
TGTGTGTCTGTGCCCTTACAAAAAAAACATGCCACATTTGCAATTTCACAAATTATATTTTCACATGTATTACATTTAGAGTTCAGATGTTAACACCACCTTGTCATATGTGAGGAACCACCTTTTCATATGTTTTCACCTCACAAGTGAAATTTGCGGTTTCACATGTGAAAAACATTCATATGTGAAAATCACATTTGCCGTTTCATATGTAAGAAAACTCCACATTTACTCCAATGTTTGTAAACAAAGTAAATGTAAACAAACACTGTATTGCCTAAAAACATGGTTAAACTATAATTTTGATATCATGGATGGTCAGTCCTAGCATCCATAGCGTAGTCTATGGATTTGAGAATGGTTGCAATTCTCCAGCCCCATTCCTCAGCTTTTACTGAAACTGTGGTGGGGAAGACACTTAAATGTTTCACTTAAGGATTGCCGCTTTAATCACCTTTACTAGAGTAATAGTGTATATGGTGCACTCCTCTAGTGAGTGAGTTATTTTTGTGTCATTAATATCAAGCAAAATATCTGAAGTCGAGAACAAATTTCTTAGTATTGCAAATACAAAATATGATATTGAAAGCAAATACAAAATATGATATTGAAAGCAAATCATAAACCCAAAAGTATTTACAGTAAAACAAAATATTGCAAGGAAATCTATTTAAAAAGCGAGAGCAAATACATTCAGTCAAAAAGATTTTATGATAATGCAATTAAATAAAACACCTTCCTCTTTCCTACAAATGTCCCTGTCTTTCGTTATGTTACCTTGGCCCTTTAACTTTCGCTCCCTTTTCTCCAGTTGCATGGTTTGGCACATTCATTCCAGCAGCGTAGCACACTGCATCCCACTGCTGGTTTGGCACATTCATTCCAGCAGCGTAGCACACTGCATCCCACTGCAGGTTTGGCACATTCATTCCAGCAGCGTAGCACACTGCATCCCACTGCAGGTTTGGCACATTCATTCCAGCAGCGTAGCACACTGCATCCCACTGCTGGTTTGGCACATTCATTCCAGCAGCGTAGCACACTGCATCCCACTTCTGGTTTGGCACATTCATTCCAGCAGCGTAGCACACTGCATCCCACTGCTGGTTTGGCACATTCATTCCAGCAGCGTAGCACACTGCATCCCACTGCTGGTTTGCCTTTGAAATTAAGCAGGTTCGGTCCCTGGATGGTGAAAAATAAACGTGTAGGAAAAAAAAGTCCCGTGGGGATTTTTCACGTGCGAAAAACTTGAAATTTATTTATGAAAAACTTCACACATCCACTTCAAAATCCACTTCAATCAGTGTAGATGAAGGGGAGGAGACAGGGTAAATAAGGATTTTTAAGCCTTGAAACAATTGAGACATGGATTGTGTATGTGTACCGTTCAGAGGGTGAATGGGCAAGACAAAATATTTAAGTACCTTTGAATAGGGTATGCTAGTAGGTGCCAGGCATACCGGTTTGAGTGTGTCAAGAACTGCAATGCTGCTCGGTTTTTCACACTCAACAGTTTCCTGTGTGTATCAATAATGGTTCTCCACCCAAAGGACATCCAGCGAACTTGACACAGCTGTGGGAAGCATTGGAGTCAACATTGGCCAGCATCCCTGTGGAATGCTTTTGATAACGAATTGAGGCTGTTCTGATGGCAAAATGGGGTGGGGTGCAACTCAATATTAGGAAGGTGTTAATGTTTTGTACACACAGCGTCATAGGAGGTTGGTGGCACCTTAATTGGCGAGGACGGGCTCATGGTAATGGCTGGAGCGGAATGAGTGGAATGGTATCAAGTACATCAAACACATGGTTTCCAGGTGTTTCATGCCATTCCATTTGCTTCCATT
>CM062502.1:11991694-11994194 GCA_031479575.1 Coregonus ussuriensis | reverse complement strand
GTTCATTCAATGTAATTGGAGAATCCAGTGGGTTTTGGTAGTCTTTAATATCTGATTCTAAGATTTGTAATCGATCATGTATATGTTTTTGCTGTTTTTTCTTTGTTATAGGGCCAAAAATATTGGAGAAGTGGTATATCCATACATCTCCATTTTGGAAAGATAACACTTTGTGTTGTTGTTTGTTTAGTGTGTTCCAATTTTCCCAGAAGTGTTAGATTCTATGGATTCTTCAATTACATTGAGCTGATTTGTGACATGCTGTTCCTTCTTTTTTCTTAGTGTATTTCTGTACTGTTTTAGATTTTCACCATACTGAAGGCGTAGGCTCAGGTTTTCTGGGTCTCCATGTTTTTGGTTGGATAGGTTTCTCAATTTCTTTCTTAAGTTTTTACATTCTTCATCAAACCATTAGTCATTGTTGTTAATTTTCTTATGTTGTCTGCTTGAAATTCTTTCATTTGATAGGGAAACTGAAAGGTCAAATATACTGTTTAGGCTTTCTACTATCAAGTGTGCACCTTCACTATTGCAGTGAAATATTTTGTTCATGACGTTGTCTAAAAGGGATTTTTTATTTATTTTTGGTAGGTTTCTACACTACATTTCTTCAATCCATAGCATTAATATTATGCAGTTCCTTTGGCTTTGATGCCTCATGATTGATTATTGCTCTTTTCAAGTAGACTGTAATTTTGCTGTGATCTGATAAGGGTTTCAGTGGGTTGACTGTAAACACTCTGAGAGACTCTGGGTTGAGGACAGTAATAAGCCTACCATTGACTATGTACAGACCCAGCGTGCGACAGAGCTGCAGAAGTTGTGACCTGTTTTTGTTGGTTGTTTTGTCATAGTTGTGTCTATGGGGGCATATTTGGGAGGGAATGCTGTCACCTCCAGGTAGGTGTTTGTCCTGCTGTGTGCTAAGAGTGCCGGGTTCTTGTCCAGTTCTGGCATTTAGGTTGCCACAGACTAGTGCATGTCCCTGGGCCTGGAAATGGTTGATCTCCCCCTCTAGGGTGGAGAAGCTGACGTCATTAAAGTATGGGGATTCCACTGGGGGGATATAGGTAGCACACATGAAGACATTTTTCTCTGTTTAGATAATTTCATAATAAATTTTTAGCCAGATGTAAAATATTCCTGTTTCTCTTAATTTCTCTATTTTCCTTTAAAACTCTGACCTTCTTCTTCTCCCCTTCTCTTCTTCTTAACTTTTGTCTCTCCCTACCCTCTCTCACTGTTTTTATCTCTCCCTACCCTCTCTCACTGTTTTTATCTCTCCCTACCCTCTCTCACTGTTTTTATCTCTCCCTACCCTCTCTCACTGTTTTTATCTCTCCCTACCCTCTCTCACTGTTTTTATCTCTCCCTACCCTCTCTCACTGTTTTTATCTCTCCCTACCCTCTCTCACTGCTTTATATCTCTCCCTACCCTTCTCACTGTTTATATCTCTCCCTACCCTCTCTCACTGTTTATATCTCTCCCTACCCTCTCTCACTCTGTTTTTGTCTCTCCCTACCCTCTCTCACTCTATTTTTATCTCTCCCTACCCTCTCTCACTCTGTTTTTGTCTCTCCCTACCCTCTCTCACTTTGTTTTGTGTCATCTGTCTCTGATCTCTCTCTCTATTCTTTGTCGAGAAGAAAGCAATAATGTCACAGGAATGAATAGTCAGTACAGAACAAATCTTTTTGTTTCCACCTTCACTAAGAATGCTTTGTATTCTGGTGAAAGTTCAGAAGATGGTTTCTATTTGAGTTTGATGGGCTACTCATTTCATCTCTGAGAGTAATATCCGCATATCTGCCTCAGATAGAGTGAGAGAGAGCGAGCGGGAGAGCGAGAGGTTGTTCGTTTTGAGTGAGCTGTGAGTGAGGGAAAATTGCGCTGGTGTCTGTATGCTAACAGAGCGGACCCAGAGAGAAATGAGGGTCTACTATCATCAGTCCCACTGCCGCTGAACACTTAAACACACGCACACACACAGGCACACACACAGGCACACACACACACACACACACACACACACACACACACACACACACACACACACACACACACACACACACACACACACACACACACACACACACACACACACACACACACACAGTAGGTAGAGTCAGTTGGGCTCCAGGGTACAAACTTGTGCAGAGTCTATTAACCTTTTCCTTGTGCACAACAAAGTGAGCACTCACTTCATATCACCTGGCTGGTACAGGATTGCTTGCATCTCTGTTTAATAGAAGGGTAACAGGTAATGGTGTATTCTGAAACTGGGTGGGCTGATCTACTTGTTTGTGTGTGTGTGCGTCTGTGTGTGTGTGTGTGTGTGTGTGTGTGTGTGTGTGTGTGTCTGTTGATGGGGGATGTTTGTGACTCCCCATGGAAAAGCTTTGATATGGTCTATGCTGTTGAGACTCCCCATGGAGAAGCTCTCATATGGTCTATGCTGTTGAGACTCCCCGTTGCGTCTGGGAATCTCTTATCCTTGTC
>CM062502.1:11961694-11986694 GCA_031479575.1 Coregonus ussuriensis | reverse complement strand
GATTGACAGCCATCCCATATAGATTGCAAAATAGTTGGGAAGAGATTTTTGACGTACCAATTCCATGGCATAGTGTTTATGAACTGCTAAAAACGAAGCCGGATTCAAAACTTAGAATTTTTTAATTTAAATTATTATACAAAATTCTTGCTACCAATATAATGTTATTTATATGGGGGATACAATCTTCCCAGCTCTGCAGATTTTGCTGCGAAGAGACAGAATCATTAGATCATTTGTTTTGGTACTGTCCATTTGTAGCTTGTTTCTGGTCACAGGTCCAGGAATGGCTGAAGGATTGCAAGATTTACCTGGAGCTAACCCTGCAGATACAGTATGTTGAGAATACAATATTTAAAAACACAGTGTGAAACGGAAAGTGACCAGTGATTAAATTTCTCTATGACATGGGACAGCCATGTTGGCTGTGTGTGTGTAAGTGAGTGTGTATGTGCGTGTGTTTGTGAGTATGAGGTGTATGTGTGTGTGTTTTATGTGAGTGAATGTGCATCACCTGGTAGCCGGCTAGTGATGGCTGTTCAACAGTGTGATGGCCTGGTGATAGAAGCTGTTTCTCAGTCTCTCAGTCCCGGCTCTGATGCACTTGAACCTTCTCTGTTAGACAGCATCCGAGCGAACAGACTGTGGCTCGGGTGACTCAGGTCCTTAATGATCTTCTTGGCCTTCCATATGCGTCTGTGAGCGTGCATCTGTGTGTGTGTTTCAGGTCCTGTGTTCCAGTGTAGTGTGAGGGGACAATGTTGGTAGATTGCTCAATTCAAAAGTAGTCCCAGTGATAATAGAAGTACTCAGTCTCTGTCACACTCTCCAGCCTTTAACTGCCCCTGGTCCTACTGTTTTAATGGTCTCCAACCACAACAACCTATCTACCAAACTCCCCCATTCTACTATAGCCTCATACTGAGTGGGCTTTAGGTCAACCTTTAGGGGTGGCTGTATGGATCAAAGGATGGAACCTTTTTTTGGTTCCTTATAGAATCATTTTTGTAAGAATGTGTAGTCATACTCAAATACCTTACATATGGCAACAATACATCTAGGATTATACAATCGATGTAGATTTAATTGAAACCAAAATAAGAGGGGCTAGTGGTTTTATGGCCGGCAATTTTGGACCATGAAAGAGTTCCATGTCAAATCAAATCAAATCAAATTGTATTGGTCAAATGCGCCGAATACAACAGGTGCAGACATTACAGTGAAATGCTTACTTACAGCCCTTAACTAACAGTGCATTTATTTTAAACAAAAAAAGTAAGAATAAAACAACAACAAAAAAAAGTGTTGAGAAAAAAAAGAGCAGAAGTAAAATAAAGTGACAGTAGGGAGGCTATATATACAGGGGGGTACCGTTGCAGAGTCAATGTGCGGGGGCACCGGCTAGTTGAGGTAGTTGAGGTAATATGTACATGTGGGTAGAGTTAAAGTGACTATGCATAAATACTTAACAGAGTAGCAGCAGCGTAAAAAGGATGGGGTGGGGGGGCAGTGCAAATAGTCCGGGTAGCCATGATTAGTTGTTCAGGAGTCTTATGGCTTGGGGGTAGAAGCTGTTGAGAAGTCTTTTTGACCTAGACTTGGCACTCCGGTACCGCTTGCCGTGCGGTAGCAGAGAGAACAGTCTATGACTAGGGTGGCTGGAGTCTTTGACAATTTTGAGGGCCTTCCTCTGACACCATGTGGTGTTGGTTAGAGGTTGATTAGATGGAGATGTTTAGGGATGGTGGAATTAGAGATGTTGTTGTGATGTTTCATTTGCCTAATCATTATGAGTGTGACAACAGGAGATGTCCTCGGTAGACACACACACACACACACACACATACACATACATTTTCACCCATTATCTCAGCTAGCTATGATTGAATGGTGGCTTATGATGGTCCTCCCTACACACCTACACAGCAGTACCTCTGCCAACACATTTTCTCTCTCTCTCTCTCTCTCTCTCTCTTTCTCTCTCTCTCTCTTAATTCAATGAAATTATATTTCAATTCTCTCTCTCTCTCTCTCTCTCTCTCTCTCTCTCTCTCTCTTAATTCAATGCAATTATATTTCAATTCTCTCTCTCTCTCTCTCTCTCTCAATTCAATGAAATTATATTTCAATTCTCTCTCTCTCTCTTAATTCAATGAAATTATATTTCAATTCTCTCTCTCTCTCTCTCTCTTAATTCAATGAAATTATATTTCAATTCTCTCTCTCTCTTAATTCAATGAAATGATATTCCAATTCTCTCTCTCTCTCTTAATTCAATGAAATTATATTTCAATTATCTCTCTCTCTCTCTCTCTCTCGTTGCTTTCAGGTGTTTCTATCCCTTTAAAAGCACCTTGGCAAAGCACAGCATAACTAGTGATTACTCGTTAACATGTTAATTACAGTAACTACAACCTCTGTATTGTTGTCTTTCATTACTCATGCTTGATACTAATACAGATATGTCTAACAAGAACTGTGTCTAACAAGAACTCTGTTTAACATTTACATTTTAGTCATTTTGCAGATGCTCTTATCCAGAGCTACTTACAGTTAGTGAGTGCATACATTTTTTTTTTTTTTCATACTGGAATCGAACCCACAACCCTGCGTTGCAAATGCCATTCTCTACCAACTGAGCTACATCCCTGGCGGCCATTCCCTCTCCTCCTGGACGACGCTGGGCCAATTGTGCGCCACCCCATGGGTCTCCTGGTCGAGGCCTGCTACGACAGAGCCTGGATTCGAACCAGGATCTCTAGTGGCACAGCTAGCACTGAGATGCAGTGCCTTAAACTACTACGCGCCACTCGGGAGGACAAGAACTCTGTCTAACAAGAACTCTGTTTAACAAGAACTCTGTCTAACAAGAACTCTGTCTAGCAAGAACTGTCTAACAAGAACTGTCTAACAATAAATATGTCTAACAATAAATATGTCTAACAATAAATATGTCTAACAATAAATATGTCTAACAAGAACTCTGTCTAACAAGAACTCTGTCTAACAATCAGGATAGATAATAAACAGAGTAGCAGCAGCGTATGTGGAGAGTGTGAAAGAGTGTGAAAGTGTGTGTGTGTTTATGTATGTGTGTGTCTGTGTGTGTGTGTGTGTGTTGGAGTGTCAGTGTAAGTATGTGTGAGTGTGTGGGTAGAGTCCAGTGAGTGAGCATAGAGCCAGTGCAGACTTGGTGCTCCGGTACCGCTTGCCGTGTAGTAGCAGAGAAAGTATATGACTTTGGTGGCTGGAGTCTTTGACCATTTTTAGGGCCTTCCTCTAACACCGCCTGATATAGAGGTCCTGGATGGCAGGGAGCTCGGCCCCAGTGATGTACTGGGCAGTACGCACTACCCTCTGTAGCGCAGTTGCCATACCAAGCAGTGATGCAGCCAGTCAAGATGCTCTTAGTGGTGCAGCTGTATAACTTTTTGAGGATCTGATTACCCAAGCTAAATATTTTAAGGCTCCTGAGACGGAAGAGGCGTTGTCATGCCCTCTTCAAGACTGTGTTGGTGTGTTTGGACCATGATAGGTCCTTAGTGATGTGGACACCGAGGAACTTGAAGCTTTCGACCAGCTCCACTACAGCCCCGTCAATGTGAATGGGGGCGTGCTCGGCCCTCCGTTTCCTGTAGTCCACGATCAGCTCCTTTTTCTTGTTGACGTTGAGGAAGAGGTTGTTGTCCTGGCACCACACTACCAGGTCTCTGACCTCCTCCCTATAGGCTGCCTCATCATCATCTGTGAACAGGCCTACCACCGTTGTGTCGTCTGCAAACTTAATTATGGTTTTGGAGTTGAGCTCGGCCACGCAGTAGTGGGTGAACAGGGAGTACAGGAGGGGACTAAGTACACACCCCTGAGGGGCCCCCGTGTTGAGGGTCATCAAGAACTCTGTCTAACAATAACTATTTTTCATCAAGAACTCTGTCTAACAAGAACTCTGTCTAACAAGAACTCTGTCTAACTAGAACTCTGTCTAACAAGAACTCTGTCTAACAAGAACTCTGTCTAACAAGAACTCTGTCTAAAAGCAAATAGACTCCTTTAAAAAAAGAAAAGAGTTATTATAAAATGAATGAGCTATTTCAAAGGTGAGGGTGTGTGTGTAAAGGTGAGGGATCTCTCTGTAATGGTTCAGTCTGGGGCTCTGGTCTGTGTGTAGGAAGTGGTGCTATCTATCTGTGCCGCAGAGATGGTGTAAACGACATGGCTGCTGAAAGGAGGAGGATGTTAAAAGTTCAATTCATTTCAGTCTATAATGGGCCACTGGCCCGCTGGGATTCCTGCTCATTTAGACTATTGTTAACCTAATTAATTAATCTTCATTCTCCACTCAAAGACAGTCTCACAGAATGTAGGCCTTCTCCTCTCAAAGACAGTCTCACAGAATGTAGGCCTTCTCCTCTCAAAGACAGTCTCACAGAATGTAGGCCTTCTCCTCTCAAAGACAGTCTCACAGAATGTACAAATCTCTCTCTCTCTTCTCTATCTATATATCTCTCTCTCTTTCGCTCACACTCTTTTTCTCTATTTCGCTCTCCCTCTCCCTCTGTCTCTTGCCTGATACAGGAAGGGAATAGAGAACTGAAGAAATGTGATGAGATAGTGAGGACTAACTGTAAAACTACCTGACTACTCACAATGTATGTAGCGTCAATTATTTTGGAACTTTTCTTTTATGATGTTTGCAAGGAACTGGCAGTTATTTACGAGCTCAACAGTCCTCCGGTCCTAGTGAATTACTACTCATCACTACTACACAAGATCTACACAAAACCTACTGGTTTTACTACTTGATTGCTATTGAGATGTAGTAAACCAGCAGTGCTTAATGTAGTAATTTAAGTATTAGTGTGTGAGTGATAAATTAGGACGTTTCACTACTGAGGGACACTACAAATTTCATGTTGAAATCACTACACAATTATTTCTTAATGACTACTGTGTAACTATTGAGCTTTTGGGTATCAACTACTTAAAACCTACATATACGTGGTGATCCAAGATGGCGTAGCAGTGCGTCATGTTTTTTTCTGTGTCCTTGTGTAAATAGCCAGTTTTTTAGTTTTTTGTCTATTTTGTATATATTTCTCAATTTTACTTTTCATTCTTTAACTAAATATACTTTCCTGCAACCCGCTTTACCCAACGTGGAAAGGATTATATTATTTCTTTATAACTTTTATCAAGAACCTTAAGCTGAAACTAGCCTAGCTGCAACCGAATGGCTACTTGCTATTAGCCACCGTTAGCGTCTTCACCATTGTCCGTGGCCTGCACTACCCACCAGCCAGCTCTAGCTCTAGCCTGGACAATTTGTCGGCCAGTCTGCACAGCGTGCTATCGACCCAGAGCATATCGGATTTTCTGCCAGAATCACTGGACCCCAGCGCCGGATCATCGCAACCAGCTAGCTGCAACCAAATGGCTGTTGTCGTTGGCTAATTACCATTGCCCCTTAGCAAGCACCAGTTAGCCTTGAGCTAGCCTCGAGCCAGGCCCATCTCCCGGCTATCTACCTCTCTGTCAACCGGAGCCCCGCTGATCCAACATGACTGGTTTGCCGACGAAATCGTCTGATGTGGTTTCAACAGGCTTCCCGTTACGACGTCGACCACGAAGATCCATCTGCTAGCCCCGGCCCGCTAGCACACGCAAGCCAGGCTTCTTGCTCGCCAGTGCTGTAGCAGCCCCTGAACTACCTCCGAACTCTACTATTGCTGTTCACCGGACCTTATGATAACTCAGCTATACAGCTGATGCCTGCTGGACTGTTCCTTTTTACGGTACCCCATCCTGTTTATGTTTAGCCTCAGACCAAACTTTGTCGCCATTACCAGCTGTTGTCTTAGCTCTCTCGTATAACACCTGTGATTGCTTTATGCCTCTCTCCCATGTCAATATGCCATGCTTATTGCTCTTTCGGTTATTTCTTATTGTACTATTTCACTGTAGAGCCCCCAGCCCAGCTCAACCTGCCTTAGACAGCTCCTTTGTCCCACCCCCCATACACGCGGAGACCGACTCAATCAGTGCCTCCAGTGATGCTATCTCTTTCATCGTTACCCAACGCTTAGGTTTACCTCCACTGTACTCATATCCTTCCATATCCTTGTCTGTACATAATGCCCTGAATCTATTCTACAATGCCCGGAAATCTGCCCCTTTTTTTCTCTGTACCAAACGCACTAGAAGACCAGTTCTTAAAGCCTTTAGCCGTATCCTTATTCTACTCCTCTGTTCCTCTGGTGATGTAGAGGTTAACCCAGGCCCTGTAGCCCCCAGTATCACTCCTACTCCCCAGGCGTTATCATTTGTTGACTTCTGTAACCGTAAAAGCCTTGGTTTCTTGCATGTTAACATCCGAAGCCTACTCCCTAAGTTTGAGTTATTCACTGCGTTAGCACACTCCGTCAACCCTGATGTTCTAGCAGTGTCTGAATCCTGGCTTAGGAAGGCCACCAAAAATTCAGAAATGTCCATCCCCAACTACAACAGTTTCAGTCTTGATAGAACTGCCAAAGGGGGTGGGGTTGCAATCTACTGTAGAGATAGCCTGCAGAGCTCTATCATACAGTACAATCCAGGTCAGTGCCCAAACAGTTTGAGCTTCTACTTCTAAAAATCCACCTTTCCAGAAATAAGTCTCTCACTGTTGCCGCTTGCTACAGACCCCCCTCAGCCCGGAGCTGTGCCCTGGACACCATATGTGAACTGATTGCCCCCCATCTATCCTCAGAGTTCGTACTGCTTGGTGACCTAAACTGGGATATGCTTAACACCCCGGCCAACCTACAATCTAAACTAGATGCCCTCAATCTCACACAAATGATCAAGGAACCTACCAGGTACAACCCAAAATCTGTAAACATGGGCACCCTCATAGATATCATCCTGACTAATTTACCCTCTAAATACACCTCCGCTGTCTTCAAACAGGATCTCAAGGATCACTGACTCATTGCCTGCGTCCGTAATGGGTCCGCGGTCAAACGACCAGCCCTCATCACTGTCAAACGCTCCCTAAAACACTTTAGCGAGCAGGCCTTTCTAATTGACCTGGCCCGGGTATCCTGGATGGATATTAACCTCATTCGTCAGTAGAGGATGCCTGGTTGTTCTTTAAAAGTGCTTTCCTCTCAATCTTAAATAAGCATGCCCCATTCAAAAAATTCAGAACTAAGAACAGATATAGCCCCTGGTTCTCCTCAGACTTGAATGCCCTTGACCAGCACAAAAACATCCTGCAGTGGCGTACTGCATTAGCATCGAACAGCCCCCGCGATATGCAACTTTTTAGGGAAGTCAGGAACCAATACACACAATCAGTTAGGAAAGCAAAGGCTATCTTTTTCAAAGACACATTTGCATCCTGTAGCACTAACTCCAAAAAGTTGTGGGACACTGTAAAGTCCATCGAGAATAAGAGCACCTCCTCCCTACTGCCCACTGCACTGAGGCTAGGAAACACTGTTACCACCGATAAATCTACAATAATCGAGAATTTCAACAAGAATTTTGCTACGGCTGGCCATGCTTTCCACCTGGCTACCACTACCCCGGCCACCAGCTCTGCACCCTCCGCTGCAACGTGCCCATGACCCAAATGATGTTGCTCTTGCTGCTGGTGACGCTCGGATCCACCTCTATGCGGACGACACCATTTTGTATACATCTGGCCCTTCATTGGACACTGTGTTAACAAACCTCCAAACAAGCTTCAACGCCATACAACACTCCTTCCGTAGCCTCCAACTGCTCTTAAACACTGGTAAAACTAAATGCATGTTCTTCAACCGAACGCTGTTTGCACCCGCCCACCCGACTAGAATCACTACTCTCGGTGGGTCTGACCTAGAGTATGTGGACAACTACAAATACCTAGGTGTCTGGTTAGACTGTAAACTCTCCTCCCAGACTCACATTAAGCATCTCCAATCAAAAGTTAGATCTAGAATCGGCTTCCTATTTCGCAACAAAGTTTCCTTCACTCATGCTGCCAAACATGCCCTCGTAAAACTGACTATCCTACCGATCCTTGACTTCAGCGATGTCATTTACAAAATAGCCTCCAACACTCTACTCAGCAAATTGGATGTAGTCTATCACAGTGCCATCCGTTTTGTCACCAAAGCCCCATATACTACTCACCATTGTGACCTGTACGCTCTTGTTGGCTGGCCCTCACTACATATTTGTTGCCAAACCCACTGGCTCCAGGTCATCTATAAATCACTGCTAGGCAAATCCCCGTCTTATCTTAGCTCATTGGTCACCATAGCAACACCCACCCGTAGTCTGCGCTCCAGCAGGTATATCTCACTGGTCATCCCCAAAGCCAACACCTCCTTTGGCCGCCATCCCTTCCAGTTCTCTGCTGCCAATGACTGGAACGAACTGCAAAAATCTCTGAAGCTGGAGACTCTTATCTCCCTCACTAACTTTAGGCGTCAGTTGTCAGAGCAGCTTACCGATCACTGCACCTGTACACAGCCCATCTGTAATTAGCCCATCCAACTACCTCATCCCCATATTGTTATTTATTTTGCTAATTTGCACCCCAGTATCTCTATTTGCACATCCTTTTTTGCACATCTATCATTCCAGTGTTAATACGAAATTGTAACTATTTTGCACTATGGCCTATTTATTGCCTTACCTCCATAATTTACTACATTCGCACACACTGCATATATATTTTCTGATGTATTTTTGACTTTATGTTTTTTTTACTCCATATGTAACTCTGTGTTGTTGTTTTTATCGCAGTGCTTTGTTTTACCTTGGCCAGGTCACAGTTGTAAATTAGAACTTGTTCTCAACTGGCTTACCTGGTTAAATAAAGGTGAAAAAATAAAATAAAAAAATAATAAAAAATATACAGTGCCTTCGGAAAGTATTCAGACCCTTTGACTTTTTCCACATTTTGTTACGTTCCAGCCTTATTCTAAAATTGATTAAATTGTTTTTTTCCCTCATCAATCTACACACAATACCGAAAATATTATATTTACATAAGTATTCAGACCCTTTACTCAGTACTTTGTTGAAGCACCTTTGGCAGCGATTACAGCATCAAGTCTTCTTGGGTATGATGCTACAAGCTTGGCACACCTGTATTTGGGGAGTTTCTTCCATTCTTCTCTGCAGATCCTCTCAAGCTCTGTCAGATTGGATGGGGAGCGATGCTGCACAGCTATTTTCAGGTCTCTCCAGAGATGCTGGATCGGGCTCTGGCTGGGCCACTCAAGGACATTCAGAGTCAGCATCCCGAAGCCACTCCTTGGCTGTGTGCTTAGGGTCGTTGTCCTGTTGGAAGGTGAACCTTCGCCCCAGTCTAAGGTCCTGAGAGCTATGGAGCAAGTTTTCATCAAGGATCTCTCTGTACTTTTCTCCGTTCATCTTTGCCTCGATCCTGACTAGTCTCCCAGTCCCTGCTGTTGAAAAACATCTGGGTGGTTCCAAACTTCTTCCATTTAAGAATTATGGAGGCCACTGTGTTCTTGGGGACCTTCAATGCTGCAGACTTTTTCGGTACCCTTCCCCAGATCTGTGCCTCGACGCAATCCTGTCTCGGAGCTCTACGGACAATTATTTCGAACTCATGGCTTGGTTTTTGCTCTGACATGCACTGTCACCTTATATAGACAGGTGTGCGCCTTTCCAAATCATGTCCAATCAATGGAATTTACCACAGGTGGACTCCAATCAAGATATAGAAACATCTCAAGGATGATCAATGGAAACAGGATGCACCTGAGCTCAATTTCGAGTCTCATAGCAAAGGGTCTGAATACTTATGTAAATAAGGTATTTCATTTTTTATGTTTAATACATTTGCAAACATTTCTAAAAACTAGTTTTTGCTTTGTTATTATGGGGTATTGTGTGTAGATTGCTAAGGATTTTTTATATTTTTTTAAATCCATTTTAGAATAAGGCTTGTAACTTAACAAAATGTGGAAAAAGTCAAGGAGTTTGAATACTTTCCGAAGGCACTGTACCTACACAATTCCTACACGTTCAATATTGAAATACTACTGCCATTTGTGTGTGTAGTGTTGTGTCACTACTGATCCACTACTGAGTTGCTCCTGATCCTTTTTCATTTCCTGCATAAACCCTTTTGAATTACTATTGAAAACTGACACATTTACTACTGTTTGCATATTCACTGCTGTGTCACTACTAGACTAGTGCACATCTTATTTCCTCAAGTTTCTAACTGTAGTTATTACATTTACATTTACATTTTAGTCATTTAGCAGACGCTCTTATCCAGAGCGACTTACAGGAGCAATTAGGGTTAAGTGCCTTGCTCAAGGGCACATTAACGTCATTTAGCAGACGCTCTTAGCCAGAGCGACTCGCAAATTGGTGCGTTCACCCTATAGCCAGTGGGATAACCACTTTACAATTTGGGGGGGGGGAGAGAGAGGCCAGTTAACAGTACAGTAAGGAGAGGGGAGGGAGAGGCAGGTTAACAGGACACTAAGGAGAGGGGAGAGAGAGGCCGGTTAACAGGACACTACGGAGAGGGGAGAGAGAGGCCGGTTAACAGGACACTACGGAGAGGGGAGAGAGAGGCCGTTTAACAGGACACTAAAGAGAGGGGAGAGAGAGGCAGGTTAACAGGACACTAAGGTGAGGAGAGAGAGACCCAGGTTAACAGGACACAAAGGAGAGGGGAGAGAGAGGCAGGTTAACAGGACACTAAGGAGAGGGGAGAGAGAGGCAGGTTAACAGGACACTGAGAGGGGAGAGAGAGGCAGGTTAACAGGACACAGAGGGGAGAGAGAGGCAGGTTAACAGGACACTAAGGAGAGGGGAGAGAGAGGCAGGTTAACAGGACACTAAGGAGAGGGGAGAGAGAGGCAGGTTAACAGGACACTGAGAGGGGAGAGAGAGGCCGGTTAACAGGACACTAAGGAGAGGGGAGAGAGAGGCAGGTTAACAGGACACTAATGAGAGGGGAGAGAGACGCAGGTTAACAGGACACAAAGGAGAGGGGAGAGAGAGGCAGGATAACAGGACAATAAGGAGAGGGGGAGAGAGAGGCAGGATAACAGGACAGGGGGGGGGGGGGGGGGGGTTAGAAGGATTACTTTATCCTATCCCAGGTATTCCTTAAAGAGGTGGGGTTTCAAATGTCTCCGGAAGGTGGTGAGTGACTCCGCTGTCCTGGCGTCGTGAGGGAGCTTGTTCCACCATTGGGGTGCCAGAGCAGCGAACAGTTTTGACTGGGCTGAGCGGGAGCTATGCTTCCGCAGAGGAAGGGGAGCCAGCAGGCCAGAGGTGGATGAACGCAATGCCCTCGTTTGGGTGTAGGGACTGATCAGAGCCTGAAGGTACAGAGGTGCCGTTCCCCTCACTGCTCCATAGGCAAGCACCATGGTCTTGTAGCGGATGCGAGCTTCAACTGGAAGCCAGTGGAGTGTGCGGAGGAGGGGGGTGACGTGAGAGAACTTGGGAAGGTTGAACACCAGACGGGCTGCGGCATTCTGGATGAGTTGTAGGGGTTTAATGGCACAGGCAGGGAGGCCAGCCAACAGCGAGTTGCAGTAGTCCAGACGGGAGATGACAAGTGCCTGGATTAGGACCTGTGCCGCTTCCTGTGTAAGGCAGGGTCGTACTCTCCGAATGTTGTAGAGCATGAACCTGCAGGAGCGGGTCACCGCCTTGATGTTGGCGGAGAACGACAGGGTGTTGTCCAGGGTCACGCCTAGGCTCTTCGCACTCTGGGAGGAGGACACAGCGGAGTTGTCAACCGTGATGGCGAGATCATGGAACGGGCAGTCCTTCCCCGGGAGGAAGAGCAGCTCCGTCTTGCCAGGGTTCAGCTTGAGGTGGTGATCCGTCATCCATACTGATATGTCTGCCAGACATGCAGAGATGCGATTCGCCACCTGGTTATCAGAAGGGGGAAAGGAGAAGATTAGTTGTGTATCGTCAGCGTAGCAATGATAGGAAAGGCCATGTGAGGATATGACAGAGCCAAGTGACTTGGTGTATAGGGAGAAAAGGAGAGGGCCTAGAACTGAGCCTTGGGGGACACCAGTGGTGAGAGCACGTGGTGAGGAGACAGCTTCTCGCCACGCCACTTGGTAGGAGCGACCGGTCAGGTAGGACGCAATCCAGGAGTGAGCCGCGCCGGAGATGCCCAGCTCGGAGAGGGTGGAGAGGAGGATCTGATGGTTCACAGTATCAAAGGCAGCAGACAGGTCTAGAAGGACAAGAGCAGAGGAGAGAGAGTTAGCTTTAGCAGTGCGGAGAGTCTCCGTGACACAGAGAAGAGCAGTCTCAGTTGAATGACCAGTCCTGAAACCTGATTGGTTTGGATCAAGAAGGTCATTCTGAGAGAGATAGCAAGAGAGTTGGCTAAAGACGGCACGCTCAATAGTTTTGGAAAGAAAAGAAAGAAGGGATACTGGTCTGTAGTTGTTGACATCAGTGGGGTCGAGTGTTGGTTTTTTGAGAAGGGGAGCAACTCTCGCTCTCTTGAAGACGGAAGGGACATGGCCAGCGGTCAAGGATGAGTTGATCAGCGAGGTGAGGTAGGGGAGAAGGTCACCGGAGATGGTCTGGAGAAGGGAGGAGGGGATGGGGTCAAGCGGGCAGGTTGTTGGGCGGCCTGCAGTCACAAGTCGCAGGATTTTATCTGGAGAGAGAGGGGAGAAAGAAGTCAAAGCATAGGGTAGGGCAGTGTGAGCAGGACCAGCAGTGTCATTAGACTTAACAAACGAGGATCGGATGTCGTCAACCTTCTTTTCAAAGTGGTTGACGAAGTCATCCACAGAGAGAGAGGAGGGGGGGGGGGGGGGATTCAGGAGGGAGGAAAATGTGGCAAAGAGCTTCCTAGGGTTAGAGGCAGATGCTTGGAATTTAGAGTGGTAGAAGGTGGCCTTAGCAGTAGAAACAGATGAAGAAAATGTAGAGAGGAGGGAGTGAAAAGATGCCAGGTCGGCAGGGAGTTTAGTTTTCTTCCATTTCCGCTCCGCTGCCCGGAGCTCTGTTCTGTGAGCTCGCAATGAGTCATCAAGCCACGGAGCTGGAGGGGAGGACCGAGCCGGCCGGGAGGATAGGGGACACAGAGAGTCAAAGGATGCAGAAAGGGAGGAGAGGAGGGTTGAGGAGGCAGAATCAGGAGATTGGAGGGAGAAGGATTGAGCAGAGGGAAGAGATGATAGGATGGAAGAGGAGAGAGTAGTGGGAGAGAGAGAGCGAAGGTTGCGGCGGCGCATTACCATCTGTGTAGGGGCAGAGTGAGTAGTGTGAGAGGAGAGCGAGAGAGAAAAGGAAACAAAGTAGTGGTCGGAGACATGGAGGGGAGTTGCAGTGAGATTAGTAGAGGAGCAGCATCTGGTGAAGATGAGGTCAAGCGTATTGCCTGCCTTGTGAGTAGGGGGGGACGGTGAGAGGGTGAGGTCAAAAGAGGAGAGGAGTGGAAAGAAGGAGGCAGAGAGAAATGAGTCAAATGTGGACATAGGGAGGTTGAAATCCCCCAAAACTGTGAGGGGTGAGCCATCCTCAGGGAAGGAACTTATCAAGGCGTCAAGCTCATTGATGAACTCTCCAAGGGAACCTGGAGGGCGATAGATGACAAGGATATTAAGCTTAAATGGGCTAGTGACTGTGACAGCATGGAATTCAAATGAGGAGATAGACAGATGGGTTAGGGGAAAAATTGAGAATGTCCACTTGGGAGAGATGAGGATTCCTGTACCACCGCCCCTCTGACCAGATGCTCTCGGGGTGTGCGAGAACACATGGTCAGACGAGGAGAGAGCAGTAGGAGTAGCAGTGTTTTCAGTGGTGATCCATGTTTCCGTCAGCGCCAGGAAGTCGAGGGACTGGAGGTTGGCATAGGCTGGGATGAAGTCAGCTTTGTTGGCAGCAGAACGGCAGTTCCAGATGCTGCCTGCGACCTGGAACTCCACGTGGGTGGTGCGTGCAGGGACCACCAGGTTAGAGAGGCAGCAGCCACGCGGTGTGGTGCGTTTGTGTAGCCTGTGCAGAGAGGAGAGAACAGGGATAGGCAGAGGCATAGTTGACAGGCTGTAGCAAATGGCTACAAAAATGCAGAGGAGATCGGAATGAAATGAGCTAAGCATCTGGGAGAGGAGAGAGCAGGGCCTCCCTCACCAAAAACTTCTACCTCAGAAACTAAAATTGTTTCACTGAACCACCCGAACAAAAACTCTCCCAACTTCCACCTTTAGAAATCAGAATTGTTGTGAACCACAGCGGTTCAATGTTAAAGGAATAGACTCAACCCACTTTATTCAGCTAGCCAACTATGACACCATAGCTAACTAGCAAGCTAGCATCCAATAACAATAACACACCGTTTAGCACCAACACTTGGTCACAACAAACCACCAATAGTGTGATAACACACTAAACAGATCATTCGTGTCTGTGTCAAGTTCCTTTCATGACGCAGCAATGATTAGACGTTGGCTAGCAGCACATTAGCATTGGAAACAGCTCTCCAGCGTTGCTAAACGTTACCAGTAGCTACCCGCTAGCTAGCTAGCCTCGTGCTTCGATACTAACCTACAATTACCTACGGAAACCTACAATAACAACAATACTAACCTATAATAAATAAATACAATACCTAACTACAGCTAACTACCTACCTACGATCTAATACAAAACATTAAACAGTTATAACATCACACAAGAAATTAATAAGCTTATACAAAACGTAACTTCATTTTTTATTATTAAATTAATTACATATTAAATTACATATTTACACTTTTATTAGTCCCTTTGAGGCATCGTGTCACGGTCGTGTGAAGGAATTGACCAAGGCGCAGCGTGTGAAACGAACATGGTACTTTATTTAGTTAAAGCACGACAAAACAAGAAACACGACTAGTGAAGTCCACAGTCACCCTGACTGAATAACGGAACAAAAACCCACAAACCAAGGAGAAACCACACAGTTTAAATATGGCTCCCAATCAGAGATAACGAGCCGACAGCTGACACTCGTTACCTCCGATTGGGAGTCATATGACTAATCAACGACAAAACCAAACATAGAAATGAACAACTAGATCCAACATAGAAATACACCCTAAATGAAAATAACAACCCTGGCTCAACAATCAGAGTCCCTGGAGCCAGAGTGTTACAGTACCCCCCCCTAAAGGTGCGCACTCCGGGCGCACCAGCATACAGTCTCGGGGAGGGTCTGGGTGGGCGTCTGTCCACGGTGGCGGTTCTGGCCCTGGTCGTGGTCCCCACCCCACCTTAGTCACCACCCGCTTCCCTAGCCTCCTCCACATGACCACCCTCCAACTTACTCCACCTGGATTTAGGGGCAGCACCGGGCTAAGGGACAGCACCTGGCTGGACGGCTCATGGCAGGCTGAAGGATCTGGCTGCTCATGGCTGGCTGACGGATCTGGCTGCTCATGGCTGGCCGACGGATCTGGCTGCTCATGGCTGGCCGACGGATCTGGCTGCTCATGGCTGGCCGACGGATCTGGCTGCTCATGGCTGGCGGAAGGCTCTGGCTGATCCTGTCTGGCAGAAGGCTCTGGCTGATTCTGTCTGGCGGAAGGCTCTAGCGGCTCTGGTCTGGCGGACGGCTCTGATGGCTCATGGCAGACGGGCGGCTTTGCAGGCTTTGGGCAGACGGGCAGTTCAGGCCCCGTTGGGCAGACGGCAGACTCTGGCCGTCTGAGGCGCACCGTAGACTTGGTGCGGGTGGCCGGAACAGGCCGGACCGGGCTGGCGACGCGCACCGTAGTCTTGGTGCGGGTGGCAGGAACAGGCCGGGTCGGGCTGGCGACGCGCACCGTAGTCTTGGTGCGGGTGGCAGGAACAGGCCGGACCGGGCTGGCGACGCGCACCGTAGACTTGGTGCGGGTGGCAGGAACAGGCCGGGTCGGGCTGGCGACGCGCACCGTAGTCTTGGTGCGGGTGGCCTGGAACAGGCCGGACCGGGCTGGCGACGCGCACCGTAGTCTTGGTGCGGGTGGCAGGAACAGGCCGGGTCGGGCTGGCGACGCGCACCGTAGTCTTGGTGCGGGTGGCAGGAACAGGCCGGGTCGGGCTGGCGACGCGCACCGTAGTCTTGGTGCGGGTGGCAGGAACAGGCCGGGTCGGGCTGGCGACGCGCACCGTAGTCTTGGTGCGGGTGGCAGGAACAGGCCGGACCGGGCTGTGGAGACGGACAGGAGGCCTGGAGTGAACAGCGGCCACCACCCGTCCTGGCTGAATGCCTACCCTCACACACTCTGTGTGAGGCATCAGCACAGGACGTACAGGGCGGTGTACCCCTGGCCTGGTGGCCTCCTGGATACTCCCCCTTTTCTCCTCCGTCAGCCCCGTCGTCCATGCCGTGTGCCCCCCCCTAAAAAATTTCTGGGGTTGACTCACGACCCTCCGACGATGGCCCTGCTGCCGCCGTTGCTCCTCTCTCGCCAGGGCCTTGATCCTTCCCCAAGGTCCCTTGCCTCCGAGCATGTCCTCCCAGGACCACGATGTGCCCACCTGGGCCATCGCCAGCCTCTCTATCTCCTTGCCCGGTGCCTCCTCCCATGTCCAGTCTCCTTGCTCCTGGACACGCTGCTTGGTCTTTCTTTGGTGGGTTTTTCTGTCACGGTCGTGTGAAGGAATTGACCAAGGCGCAGCGTGTGAAACGAACATGGTACTTTATTTAGTTAAAGCACGACCAAACAAGAAACACGACTAGTGAAGTCCACAGTCACCCTGACTGAATAACGGAACAAAAACCCACAAACCAAGGAGAAACCACACAGTTTAAATATGGCTCCCAATCAGAGATAACGAGCCGACAGCTGACACTCGTTACCTCCGATTGGGAGTCATATGACTAATCAACGACAAAACCAAACATAGAAATGAACAACTAGATCCAACATAGAAATACACCCTAAATGAAAATAACAACCCTGGCTCAACAATCAGAGTCCCTGGAGCCAGAGTGTTACACATCGTCTTTATTCACCTTTGACATAACTATCTTCAGATGCTATTTTTTGTTGCAGACACATTTCTCCACCACATAACCTTTTAGAAAATAAAGACAAGCACAAGAGACAACCAATTATAAGCCATTATCAATCTGCAAAACAGAGGTCACATAAGACAACACATAAAAACATTTGAAAAACAATGTTAATCTTACCAACAATGGCCTCCAGTCTTCTTGTGTCGAGGGCCTCCTTGGCAACCGGTCAAAAGAGGTAAGTAGAGTGGGTAAGTACCAATATGAGCATATTTTACATTTGCATACAAACACACATACTTATTAGCTAGCATGATGATAACAGAGGCTACATAGCTACATTTCAATGGGGCTAGCAAACAGCTAGGCTAAACACAAGACCGTTTTGGCTAGCAATCTTTTTGATCTGGTAAAAAGTTATATAAACGGCTAAACAATGACATGAAAGTATTCATAAAACATAAAAGAAAGTTAAACGTACAGACATTGAGTAGTGCATAAACTACACAATCCCTACAAGTCTCTACAATAGGACCTGAACGAATAGGACCTGAACGAATAGGACCTGAACGAATAGGACCTGAACGAATAGGACCTGAACGAATAGGACCTGAACGAATAGGACTGAACGAATAGGACCTGAACGAATAGGACCTGAACGAATAGGACCTGAACGAATAGGACCTGAACGAATAGGACCTGAACGAATAGGACCTGAACGAATAGGACTGAACGAATAGGACCTGAACGAATAGGACCTGAACGAATAGGACCTGAACGAATAGGACCTGAACGAATAGGACCTGAACGAATAGGACCTGAACGGGCAGTAGTTACTACAGTGCCTTACAAAAGTATTCATCCCCCTTGGCGTTTTTCATATTTTGTTGCATTACAACCTGTAATTTAAATTGATTTTTATTTGGATTTCATTGTCACAATCGTTGAGAGATGGATCAGACCAAGGTGCAGCGTGGTATGCAAACATGTTTATTAAACTGGATAAACACATACAAAACAACAAAAGGCAACGAAACATGACGTCGGAAGGCTATACACAAACAAGCCAAACACACCGAAACACAAACAAGATCCCACAACCCAGGCAGGAAAACTGGCTGCCTAAGTATGATCCCCATTCAGAGACAACGAGCGACAGCTGCCTCTGATTGGGAATCATACCCGGCCAAACATAGAAATATAACAACTAGACTAAACATAGATATACAACAACATAGAACTAAACATGCACACCCTGACCAAACTAACTAGAGTTCTAGAGGTCAGGGTGTGACAGTACCCCACCCCAAAGGTGCGGACTCCGGCCGCACAAACCTGACTTAACAGGGGAGGGTCCGGGTGGGCTTCCAACCTCGGTGGCGGCTCCGGCTCCGGGCGTGACGTCTTCTCCCTTACTGCCTCCGCGATGCACCCCTGGACCGGTCTGGACCTCAACGCGGAGCTTCCCCTCTCAGTCCTCCCACGATGCACCGATCCCTGTCTGGACCCTGGTGTGGGAGACCCCGTTCCTGGAGAGGGGCTGACTTCTGGACCCGGAGTGGAGCCGCTGACCGGAGCTGGACTAGGCACCGGTGGAGGGGAATGCTCTGACTCCGGAGTGGAGCCGCTGACCGGAACTGGACTGGGCACCGGTGTAGCGGAAAGCTCTGGCTCCAGAGTGGAGCCGCTGACCGGAACTGGACTGGGCACCGGTGGAGCGGAAAGCTCTGGCTCCGGAGTGGAGCCGCTGACCGGAACTGGACTGGGCACCGGTGGAGCGGACTAATCTGACTCCGGAGTGGAGTCGCTGACCTGAGCTGGACTGGGCACCGGTGGAGCAGACTGCTCTAGCTCCGGAGTGGAGCCGCTGACCAGAGCTGGACTGGGCACTGGTGGAGCGGAATGCTCTGGCTCCGGAGTGGAGCCGCTAACCGGAACTGGACTAGGCACCGGTGGAGGGGACTGCTCTGTCTCCGGAGTGGAGTTGCTGACCTGAGCTGGACTGGGCACCGGTGGAGCGGACTACTCTGACTCCAGAGTGGAGTCGCTGACCTGAGCTGGACTGGGCACCGGTGGAGCAGACAGCTCTAGCTCCGGAGTGGAGCCGCTGACCGGAGCTGGACTGGGCACCGGTGGAGCGGAATGCTCTGGCTCCGGAGTGGAGTCGCTGACCTGAGCTGGACTGGGCACTGGTGGAGTGGACTACTCTGACTCCGGAGTGGAGCCACTGACCGGAACTGGACTTGGCACCAGTGGAGCGGACTGCTCTGACTCCGGAGTGGAGTCGCTGACCTGAGCTGGACCAGGCACCGGTGGAACGGGCACGGACTGGGAGCACGCACCACTGGCTTGGTGCGAGGAGCAGGCACGGATCTTACTGGACTAGGAGCACGCACCACTGGCTTGGTGCGAGGAGCAGGCATGGATCTTACCGGACTAGGAGCACGCACCACTGGCTTGGTGCGAGGAGCAGGCACGGATCTTACCGGACTAGGAGCACGCACCACTGACTTGGTGCAAGAAGCAGGCACGAGGCTACCCGGACTGGGAACCGGCGCTGGAGGTCTACGACTGTTCCAGTCCTTTACTCTCCGCGCCCAATCCTCCTCCTATGAGGACTCCTCTGGGAGCCCCCACGAGTTAGGGAACAGAAACTCATCGTCGTCATCCTCCGACTCCTCAACGTAAAGCTATTCCCATTCCTGTTCCCATGGTCGTAGGGACTCAAACTGGAACCCCACCGGGTGCAGTGGTCGGGGCTCTTCTCTCTCGATCCCCGACCACCCCTTTAGCCCCCCAATTTTTTTTTCTTGGGGCTGCCTCTCGGGCTTCCTCCTCGGCCTGCGCCGTCGGTGTCGCCGTTGCTCCTCTCTAACCCAGGCTTCCTCCGTCTGTTCCCAAGGACGGCGATCCATCCCAGCCTGGATCTCCTCCCATGTCCAAGATCCCTTACCATCCAGGAACTCCTCCCATGTCCAGGATGTCTGCTCCTGGCCACGCTGCTTGGTCCTCGTTTGGTGGGATCTTCTGTCACAATCGTTGAGAGACGGGTCAGACCAAGGTGCAGCGTGGTATGCGAACATGTTTATTAAACTGGATAAACACGTACAAAACAACAAAAGGCAACTAAACGTGATGTCGGAAGGCTATACACAAACAAGCAAAACACATGGAAACACAAACAAGATCCCACAACCCAGGCAGGAAAACTGGCTGCCCAAGTATGATCCCCAATCAGAGACAACGAGCGACAGCTGCCTCTGATTGGGAATCATACCCGGCCAAACATAGAAATATAACAACTAGACTCTAAACATAGATATACAACAACATAGAACTAAACATGCACACCCTGACCAAGCTAACTAGAGTTCTAGAGGTCAGGGCGTGACAATCATGTAATAGACATACACAAAATAGTCCAAATTGGTGAAGTGAAATGAAAAAAACTTGTTCCAAAATATTCTAAAAAATAAATATTGGAAAAGTGGTGCATGCATATGTATTCACCCCCTTTGCTATGAAGCCCCTAAATAAGATCTGGTGCAACCAATTACCTTCAGAAGTCACATAACTAGTTAAATAAAGTCCACCTGTGTGCAATCTAAGTGTCACATGATCTCAGTATATATACACCTGTTCTGAAAGGCCCCAGAGTCTGCAACACCACTAAGCAAGGGGCACCACCAAGCAAGCGGCACCATGAAGACCAAGGAGCTCTCCAAACAGGTCAGGGAAATAGTTGTGGAGAAGTACAGATCAGGTTGGGTTATAAAAAAAATATTATAAACTTTGAACGTCCCACGGAGCACCATTAAATACATTATAAAAAAATGGAAAGAATATGGCACCACAACAAACCTGCCAAGAGAGGGCTTCCCACCAAAATTCACAGACTAGGCAAGGAGGGCATTAATCAGAGAGGCAACTAAGAGACCAAAGATAACCCTGAAGGAGCTGCAAAGCTCCACAGCGGAGATTGGAGTATCTGTCCATAGGACCACTTTAAGCCGTACATACACTCCATAGAGCTGGGCTTTACGAAAGAGTGGCCAGAAAAAGCCATTGCTTAAAGAAGAAAATAAGCAAATACGTTTGGTGTTTGCCAAAAGGCATGTGGGAGACTCCCCAAACATATGGAAGAAGGTACTCTGGTCAGATGAGACTAAAATTGAGCTTTTTGGCCAATCAAGGAAAACGCTATGTCTGGCGCAAATCCAACACCTCTAATCACCCCAAAAACACCATACCCACAGTGAAGCATGGTGGTGGCAGCATCATGCTGTGGGGATGTTTTTCATCGGTAGGGACAGGGAAACCGGTCAGAATTGAAGGAATGAAGGATGGCGCTAAAACAGGGAAATTCTTGAGGGAAACCTGTTTCAGTCTTCCATAGATTTGAGACTGGGACGGAGGTTCACCTTCCAGCAGGACAATGACCCTAAGCATACTGCTAAAGCAACACTCGAGTGGTTTAAGGGGAAACATTTAAAAGTCTTGGAATGGCCTAGTCAAAGCCCAGACCTCAATCCAATTGTGAATCTGTGGTATGACTTAAAGATTGCTGTACACCAGCGGAACCCATCCAACTTGAAGGAGCTGGAGCAGTTTTGCCTTGAAGAATGGGCAAAAATCCCAGTGGCTAGATGTGCCAAGCTTATAGAGACATACCCCA
Organism: Coregonus ussuriensis; assembly: GCA_031479575.1. Taxonomy (NCBI): domain Eukaryota; kingdom Metazoa; phylum Chordata; class Actinopteri; order Salmoniformes; family Salmonidae; genus Coregonus; species Coregonus ussuriensis. The sequence continues at coordinate 11,965,023 of CM062502.1, read as the reverse complement.
AGAGACTTGCATCTGTAGTTGCTGCAATAGGTGGCTCTACAAAGTATTGACTTTGGGGGGGTAATAGTTATGCACGCTCAAGTTTTCTGTTTTTTTGTCTTATTTCTTATTTGTTTCACAATAAAAAATATTTTGCATCTTCAAAGTGGTAGGCATGTTGTGTAAATCAAATGATACAAACTCCAACAAAATAGGAAAAATGCCAAGGGGGTGAATACTTTCGCAAGCCACTGTATGTAGAGGCTGCTGAGGGGCGGACAGCTCATAACAATGTCTGGAACGGAGCAAATGGAATAGCATCAAACACATGGAAACCATGTGTTTGATATATTTGATACCATTCCAAAAATTCCGCTCCAGCTATTACCACGAGCCTGTCCTCCCCAATTAAGGTGCCACCAACATCCTGTGGAATAGGTTTTGTGTTGTAATTCAGTAGTACTTTTTCATGAGGGTTGTTAAACAGTGGGTGTCCACACACCTCTCAACAGTTGGTTAAAAGCATGAGTGGTAGGTACCCTAAGACGAGTGTGTGAGGGCTGCCATGCTATTTCACACACACACACACACACACACACACATACACGCACGCATGCGCACACACACATACACAGAAGTACGCACACACACACATACACACACGCACGCACACGCACACAAACACACACACCCTTCCTCCCAGACAGAGAATAATGAAGCACGGAGGACCCATCTGGTTTTGTGTGTGTGCGTGCGTGTGCGTGTGCATGTGAATGTGTGAGTGATGGTTTTGAGGACAGTGAGTGAGAGTGTAGGATGAAGCTTTTATCACTGTAATTACCTGTATTACAGCTGCATAACTCTCCTATACTACACACACAGTCACTGTCACACACAACCGTCACACACACAGTCAAACACACATACCGTCACACACACACACACACCATCACACACACACTGTTACACATAACCGTCACACACACAGTCACACACACATACCGTCACACGCACACACCATCACACACACACTATCACACACAACCGTCACACACACATACCGTCACACACACACACCATCACACACAACCGTCACACACACATACCATCACACACACACACCATCACACACAACCGTCACACAAACGGTCATAAAAAAAAAAAATAAAAAAAAAAAAAAAAAATTGTAAAGTGGTTATCCCACTGGCTATAAGGTGAATGCACCTATTTGTAAGTCGCTCTGGATAAGAGCGTCTGCTAAATGACGTAAATGTAAATGTAAATGTGGTACTCAGCGCTCTATTGTCCATCTAATCACTCTGACATCAATGCAAATGAAATCCAAAAATCGAATCAAACACTTCGTGATAGCCCTGGCATTCAGAGTTTAAGGGGAATAGGAACACCTATTGCGCAGTGAGAGCCAGCTCCTCATAGATGGCTGATGCATGGAATTAATTAAATGTTTCCATGTTGTGCAACATGTCTAAAGGCTATGCTATGCAATTATGTGAGAAAACAGAGTTTTGATGATCTCTGTTAAAAAGAGGACTATCCCATCAGCTTTCTATAGGCTAGGCCTACTATATTTATTTCTCAACTTTCCTCATATTAAGCACATTGCTTCGCTTTACAACCGGAGTTGCCTACCTGGCTGGCATGAAAATGAATTGTGGGAAAAGCGTCCTCCATTCCCTTTTCAAGTGCATAGGCATACGGATTACACGTATTTTCTTCCCCTGCCCCTGTTCCTACAGGTGCATGATAATGGCCCAATCTAAATCAAAACTAATTTCACACATATATTATTTAGTAGGCTATATGTAAAGACCAGATTCAATTGATAATAGTCTGATGGGTGAGAATATTATCACTTGTGAATGATGCCTACTGTGTGCAGTCTAAGGAAAGAAACAGTTCATAAATGTTTTCCCAACTGGGCACAGACATCAATTCAGCATCTTTTCCACATTGGTTCAATGTCATTTCATTGAAATGATGTGGAAACAACGTTGATTCAACCAGTGTGTGCCCATTGGGTTGCGACTTCAGCTGATAAAAAAAATAATATGTTTAGTAATTATGAAATTGTGAAGAATATGAATTTCATTCCACCCATGAGGCCACTACAGGGCGATTTGGCCATTTGACTGAAGGAAAGGGCTACAAGAGGATCCCAGCTTTCTCGTGCTGCTATATTTATTGCTCCATTCTTAAAATTAAGTACATTAATCCGCTTTAGAAATGGAGTAGTCTACTTAGCACATTAAAAACGTGTCCGCGGGAAGTGCTTCCCTATTCGACTGCAGGCTACAGATAACATGTATTTTTTTGTGGGCCATTCTAAATAAAAAATAATTCCACACATATATTAGTAGGCTATATGTAAAGACCATATTAAATTGAGAATAGTCTAATGGGTGAGAATATTATCAAGTGATTGTCAAATTGTGAATGAGAGACTGATGAAGTGTGTGCAGCCTGCACAAGAAGCAGAGCAGAGCACAGGCCTTTCATGCAACTTTTTTCAAATAATATTTTGAGTCGCATCATGCAGCCTTAGAATATATTAGAAATCAAAACATATAGCTAAAGTTGATTAAATAACTTTAAATTAAGCAGATAGGAGGACCTGTTTCAAATGATCACTTTTTTAACAGCTCAACGCGGAAGAGCCGCATGTGCACACTCCCACGGAAATTGTTTGGGGAAAATATCCTTTCTATTTTATTCAGTTTTGTTCAATTCTATTCTTCATAATATAAAATAATACAAAATAATGCCACAGACTTTTAAGCAAATCTTGTCTGCTAAATGAACTAGTGTAGACCACAACCATATGGCATAGCCAAATCAGGCCCTAACACAAGGACAACTCAGAGTATGCTATTCTGTTCTTCTGAAATAGGCCGCATTTTCTTCATATCATATCTTTCTTTAGACCTGCCTAAAATAAATAATGGATTTATTGTGATGGTGTAGTCTAAATGAAGTACATTTATTATACTTTTTTAAATGTAGATGTTCGAAAGGTCCGCATCGCATCGAAAGGTCCGCAGTTATTTCCATGACAGTTACCGGCTGACAAAATGTTATGACCACCACAGTCAACTGTGACACTTTCAGAAATATGCAGGAAGCATGCATGTGACATTCAATCAAACATGTATATGTAGAATCTGTGGTAGCTAATGTTTCCCCTATCATTGTTTTTGTAGTAGTGGGCGGTCTGCGACCAACATTTTTAAAGACCCTCCTGTTGGCCGCAGAGACAAATCGTTGTTGTTTAAAGCTAATTTCCTGCAATTCTACACATTTTGCCATGGCTTATGCTGTGTTCTTATGTTATC
>CM062502.1:11921694-11956694 GCA_031479575.1 Coregonus ussuriensis | reverse complement strand
CGATACGGTGTGGACCGAGGCCTACATTGACAGCACCGTGAGTGGACACCGCTCCCCCATCTCTCACATGGTACTGTCCAATAGTAGTCACCCCCCACACAACAATAATTCTGTATGTCCCGGTGTCAATGTCTCCTCTTTCTCTCTCCTTCTCTCTCTCTCTCTCTCTCTCTCTCTCTCTCTCTCTCTCTCTCTCTCTCTCTCTCTCTCTCTCTCTCTCTCTCTCTCTCTCTCTCTCTGTCTCACTGTCTCTCTCTCTCTCTCTCTCTCTTTTTTTTCCTTTTCCCTGGTATTTGCTTTACTTTAGGGGTTATTTTTTGTTGCTAAAGTTTTAGGTTAAGGGATATTTGTTTCTTACTTTTTGGTCAAGGGGGTTAGGGATAAAGCCCCTGAAACAAAGGAGGGTGTTCAACAATACAATGCTGTATAACTGTATGTTATTTAAATCAAGGGTTGAAAGGTTGAAACGCCACTGGGTCATCACTCAAACTGACACCTTGCTTCCCACACCTATAGGTATCATATGCTAAATCTAGGTGAGGTAATAATTAAGGTTTTATATGATATTATGTATGTGTACAATATATTTTCACCAGTGATGAAAGGTGACAAAAACATGGAAGGATTTATTAACAAGTTAGTCCATGATCAGGAAAACTTGGTGTTGTTGAAATACAGTGATCGGTGAATCGTTGTGCGTGTATGTGTGTATATTCAGAATAACTACTTTGGACTAGTGTGTGTGGACATATTTGTTTTTGTAAGTGTGTGTGTGTGTGTGTCCCAACAGATGGAATCATTAAGTGAATGAGCCCTGTGTGTGTGTTTGGAGGCTGTGTAGCAGGCATGTGAAACACACTGTGACAGAATACTGCGTTAGTCCTCAGGTTATTCCCCAACCTGGCACATTCTATCCCCCTCTGTGTCTCTGGTCTCATTCTCTCAGCCACACATGTGCTCGAACACACACACACACAAACACACACAGGGTTCCTTCCTGTGCTTTAAGCATTGTGTTTGGTTCTGCATTATGGAGAGTGAAGCGTGTGAGCAGTAGTCGTTTGTACGCTGACTAGATAAAACGAGTGGCTGAGGAAATGGAGGGAGACAGAAGCAGGTTTCTCTCTCTGTGGTAGTACTGCCTGCAGGCACAGAAACAACCACTCTCTCTGCCTCTCTCTCCATCTATCTCTCTCACTCCCCAAATGCACTGTGTCTGTGTCTCTCTCAGCCCCCCTTTCAGACAAAAAGAAAGAGTGTATATTCTCATCTTTTTATATGACCAAATATATGTGCTGTATTGTAGAATAAATGTCCACCTTTTTGTATCACCTTTTAGTCCACTGATATGGGCTAGCTTGTGGGTTTGTGGTGTGGTCGTACCAGTGACCTGAACACAACCACAGAACCCAAAGGCAGCTCAGATTTATTTAGAACCACAAAGAGAACCAGCCACAGGCTTTGTTTCAATTCAGTCAATACCAGTCTAATACTCCGTCTCTGTCCCCAGTCCTACCTCTATAAGTCCCATTCAGGAAAGCCCCTTTCAGTGGAGCAGATGGATATTTATATTACATCCTTTTATCCCACCACAGGGAAATAAAGTGCATTAAAATTATTTCTGCTTTCTGCCACACCTCTACAAACCTATTGATTATTTCTCTCTGTTTTCTCCTCATTTAAATCTCCTCTCTGTAGCTCCCTCAGGCTCAAAAGGTAAACAGTCTGACTGGAGGTCGCTCTCTCTCCCGCTCGCCACCGTGTCTCGATGTGTGTGTGTTTGGATTTGTTCACCTGTGTTTGCAGCGTGGCGTGTGTCCATGCGTGTTTGAGCACCTGTCTCTGGTGTGGAATGGTCACATCCGTGTTCGAGCTCACGTTTTAAGACACAGCGTAGATAAGAGATCTCCCATGGCTTTGATGTGTGATGTGTGTGATATGGTGTGTGTTGCTTTATTTGGTCATAATGCTGTTTGGAATGATTCAACCACCTGGATTCCAATGCCGGCTAATGCATTTTTGTCATTGGTGGTACTGTTTCATTGCATAGTCACCTGCACTTCTGATCACACACACGTACACACGCACACACGCACGCACGCACGCACACACACACACACACACACACACACACACACACACACACACACACACACACACACACACACACACACACACACACACACACACACACAAATAAACTCACTCTCACACATTACCACTTTTTCATTCATCATTGGTGTTGCTTTGCTGATATGTGCGCACGCTTATGTATGTGTGTGTGTGTATGTGTGTGGCTGTGCGTGTACGTGCGTGTACATGCGTGTGTGTGTGTGTGTGTGTGTAAGCTTGTGTCTCTGTGTGTGTCAGTGTAAAAATGCACTTACTGTTGCTAACCAGAGAGGAGGAAAGGTAATTGCCTATAATGGCTGTTCTGATGATTTTTTGTGATGTCTTCTCTTCATAGTTGGTGCTTTATGATGAATATGTCGAGGTGGAGCAGAGCTTCTGCTGAGTGCCTCCATAAGCAGAACAATAATGATCCTGAAGCAGAGAGTGTTTATGGAGGAATGCGGCAACGGACAATTCAGATCAGCACAGAAAATAGCACTCCCATCAGACAGCTGCACTGCCATATGTCTGCCATACCGCCATGCCACGCACACACACATTCTGACAGCCCGTTGGAGAAGCACACATCTGTTACATGAGTGCCTCACAATCCTCCACGTAACATCTGCCTAACCTTACCCAACCCTTGAAATACACACACAGGGAGTAGTGGTGGCTTTTCAGCATGATATTCTGTAAGGATTCATTTTTATTATCTGATTTGTTTTCATTTTAGATTGAAGTTTTAGGCTGATATGTGATTCTCAGATTCAAGGGCGGCACAATACTGAGATTCAGGCTGATTCCTGTCTGATTGGTAGATTCAGGGCCGATTCCTGTCTGATTTGGAGATTCAGGGCTGACTCCGGTCTGATTGGTAGAATCATGGCTAATTCCTGTCTGATTGGTAGATTCAGGGTCTAGGTCCTGTCTGATTTGTAGATTCAGCTCTGATTTGTTTTCATTTTAGATTGAAGTTTTAGGCTGATATGTGATTCTCAGATTCAAGGGCGGCACAATACTGAGATTCAGGTTGATTCCTGTCTGATTGGTAGATTCAGGGCCGATTCCTGTCTGATTGGTAGATTCAGGGCCGATTCCTGTCTGATTGGTAGATTCAGGGCCGATTCCTGTCTGATTTGGAGATTCAGGGCTGACTCCGGTCTGATTGGTAGAATCATGGCTAATTCCTGTCTGATTGGTAGATTCAGGGTCTAGGTCCTGTCTGATTTGTAGATTCAGCTCTGATTTCTGTCTGATTTGTAGATGCAGGTATAATTCCTGTCTGATTGGTAGATTCAGGTCTGATTCTTGTCTAATTGGTTGATTCCGGGCTGATTCCTGTCTGATTGGTAGAATCATGGCTAATTCCTGTATGATTGGTAGATTCAGGGCTGCATCCGGTCTGTTTGTTAGATTCAGGGCCAAGTCCTGTCTGATTTGTAGATTCAGGGCTGATTCCTGTCTGATTTGTAAGTTGATGGCTGAAGAGAAAGTAACTTATTGATTTATGGCAGATTTGTGTTTCTCCCTGAACCCCTGTGAGTTCAGCCTGTCCTTCCCCTCTCCCTCTTCTCTTCCTCTCCCTTGGCTCAGCAGTTCCATCCATCTTTCTCTCCTTCCCTCTCCTCCTCTCCCTCTGCTTCTCTACCTCCTCTCATTCCCCTCCTCTCTCTCCTTCTCTTCTCCTCTGGGCCCACTAGTTTCATCCATCATTCTGCGGATCATTTGGCTTTGTCCCCAAACGCCTGAAAAACTGACAGGGGAGGGAGACAGGGAGAGGCCGAGGGGAGGGAGAGAGAGGAGAGGGGGAGAGGAGATTTGAAGGAGGGTGAGGATCACTGGGCATTGGTTATGTCATGTGTTACAGTAATTTTTTTGTAGTGTACGCGGTCTGGGTGGAGGTGGTGTGTGTGTGTGTGTGTGTCTGTGTCTCTGTGTGTGTGTGTGTGTGTGGTAGAGGTGTTGAGTTGTATATTTATCCCCCAAGAGGGACCAATAGAGGGCCTTACAGTCAGCCCTCACGGTCCAATCATCATTAAGCCTGATCGCCATGGGAACAAAGGTCGCCACAGTCACCGGTACGCCATTTGTCAAGGCAACCCAGATTCCAGGGTGTCCTGAAACAATGAAAGGCTGGCACGGTCCCCTTGTACCAGAGTCCCAGGTGGGGTGTCAGTAGTAAGCAGTAAGCATATCTCTCTGTGTGTGTGTGTGTGTGTGTGTGTGTGTGTGTGTGTGTGTGTGTGTGTGTGTGTGTGTATGTGTGTGTGTTGTGTGTGTGTGTGTTTTAGGACGCTGTAAGAATCTGACCTGTATCTTTATGAAGGACTTCTTAAAGCTGACACCGTGAGCCAAAGAGACACAGAGACACAGACACACACACACACACATACACACACACACACACACACACACGCACGCACGCACGCACGCACACACACACACACACACACACACACACACACACACACACACACACTTTTTTCCCACTCATTACATGGCCCCATCTTTATGAATGAATAGAAATGTTTCTAGCTACGGTATAAAAAACAGATAGCTAACTGATGATCCACTTCCTTGTGAAGTGGCTTGGTACAATGGCCACTATGAATAACCTTGTTCCTTGGTGCCAATAGCCAAAACATTTAAGTAAAACTAAGGAAAATGTCTTCACGCTGCATTGAATGACTATGGCCGTGAAACTGAGAGATATTTGGGCAGGTTTACCTCCGTTAGATGGAGGTAATGACTGCCTTCTCCCATGATGCCTCTGTAATCACCCGCTAATTATGTCATTTCCTGGAGCAGCTGTGCAGGTCTGAGCATCACCTGGGTTCTCTGAGTGAGATCATCCATGTACACACACACACACACACACACACACACACACACACACACACACACACACACACACACACACACACACACACACACACACACACACACACACACACACACACACACACACACACACACACACACACACAGAGGAATGCATAGTTTTCCAAATCAGAGCTCATTCACCCAGAGACACACAGGGAATCAGGCTCTGTAACACACATAATCACCCCTAAACTGCAACATCTACCAACCACTCGCTACTTCACCTGCCACACACTGGGGACATGCCAACGTTACTGTTTTATATTCTAGAGCATTCTCAAAATCTAAAAGATATTTGAGTCCATTGTTTAGATCTGAATAGTTGCTGCTAGCAGGCTCTGCTGATGTACTGAGAAACTCAATCTGTTCATTTATAGATCAATGTCATATGATCTGACCGAGTCACTCAGTCTGGAAACAGAGTTGATATTTTTAGACAAGGTGTCTTTGTCCCTGACCTTTGAGCATCCAGCCAGCAGTGTTATGTTTTGTTGGTGTTGGCAGTGGGTGCTGTATTTATGTATTGTTGTCAACCCATCCCATCCTATCCCATCCCATCCTATCCCATCCTATCCCATCCTATCCCATCCTATCCCATCCTATCCAATCTCATCCCATCCTATCCTATCCCATCCTATCCCACCCCATCCTATCCCATCCCATCCTATCCCATCCCATCCTATCCCATCCCATCCTATTCTATTATATCCCATCCCATCCTATCCCATCCCATCCCATCCCATCCCATCCTATTCTATTATATCCCATCCCATCCCATCCTATCCCATCCTATCCCATCCAATTCTATTATATCCCATCCCATCCTATCCCATCCCATCCTATCCTATCCCATCCTATCCTATCCCATCCCATCCCATCCTATCCCATCCTATTCTATTATATCCCATCCCATCCCATCCTATCCCATCCTATCCCATCCAATTCTATTATATCCCATCCCATCCTATCCCATCCTATCCTATCCCATCCCATCCCATCCCATCCCACCCCATCCCATCCCATCCTATCCCATCCTATTCTATAATATCCCATCCCATCCCATCCCATCCTATCCCATCCCATCCTATCCCATCCTATTATATTATATCCCATCCCATCCCATCCTATCCCATCCTATTATATTATATCCCATCCCATCCCATCCTATCCCATCCTATCCTATCCAATTCTATTATATCCCATCCCATCCTATCCCATCCTATCCCATCCCATCCTATCCCATCCTATCCCATCCTATTCTATTATATCCCATCCCATCCTATCCTATCCTATACTATCCCATCCTATCCCATCCTATTCTATTACATCCTATCCCATCCCATCCCATCCCATCCTATTCTATTATATCCCATCCCATCCCATCCCATCCTATCCCATCCCATCCTATCCTATCCAATTCTATTATATCCCATCCCATCCTATCCCATCCTATCCCATCCCATCCCATCCTATCCCATCCTATTCTATTATATCCCATCCCATCCCATCCTATCCCATCCTATCCTATCCAATTCTATTATATCCCATCCTATCCCATCCCATCCTATCCCATCCCATCCTATCCCATCCTATCCCATCATATTCTATTATATCCCATCCCATCCCATCCTATCCCATCCCATCCCATCCTATCCCATCCTATTCTATTATATCCCATCCCATCCCATCCTATACCATCCTATCCTATCCAATTCTATTATATCCCATCCCATCCTATCCCATCCTATCCCATCCCATCCTATCCCATCCCATCCTATCCCATCCCATCCCATCCTATTCTATTATATCCCATCCCATCCCATCCCATCCCATCCCATCCCATCCTATCCTATCCCATCCTATCTTATTCTATTATATCCCATCCCATCCCATCCTATCTCATCCCATCCTATCACATCCCATCCCATCCCATCCCATCCCATCCTATTCTATTATATCCCATCCCATCCTATCCTATCCTATCCCATCCCATCCCATCCCATCCTATTCTATTATATCCCATCCCATCCCATCCCATCCCATCCTATCCCATCCCATCCTATCCTATCCAATTCTATTATATCCCTTCCCATCCTATCCCATCCTATCCCATCCCATCCTATCCCATCCTGTTCTATTATATCCCATCCCATCCCATCCTATCCCACCCTATCCTATCCAATTCTATTATATCCCATCCTATCCCATCCCATCCTATCCCATCCTATTCTATTATATCCCATCCCATCCTATTCTATTATATCCCATACCATGCTATCCCATCCCATCCTATCCCATCCTATCCTATCCCATCCCATCCCATCCTATCCTATCCCATCCTATCCCATCCTATCATGTCCTATCCTATCCCATCCTATCCTGTCCCATCCTATCCCATCATATCCTATCCTATCCCATCCTATCCCATTCTATCCTATCCCATCCCATCCCATCCTATCCTATCCCATCCTATCCTATCCTATCCCATCCTATCCTATCCTATCCCATCCCATCCTATCCCATCCTATCCCATCCTATCCTATCCTATCCCATCCTATCCCATCCTATCCTATCCTATCCTATCCCATCCTATCCTATCCTATCCCATCCCATCCCATCCCATCCTATCCCATCCCATCCTATTCTATTCTATTATATCCCATCCCATCCTATCCCATCCTATTCTATTATATCCCATCCCATCATATCCCATCCCATCCCATCCTATCCCATCCTATCCCATCCCATCCTATTCTATTATATCCCATCCCATCATATCCCATCCCATCCTATCCCATCCCATCCTATCCCATCCTATTCTATTATATCCCATCCCATCATATCCCATCCTATTCTATTATATCCCATCCCATCCCATCCCATCCTATTCCATCCTATTCTATTATATCCCATCCCATCCCATCCCATCCTATCCCATCCTATTCTAGTATATCCCATCCCATCATATCCCATCCTATCCCATCCTATTCTCTTATATCCCATCCCATCCCATCCTATCCCATCCTATTCTATTATATCCCATCCCATCCCATCCTATCCCATCCTATTCTATTATATCCCATCCCATCCCATCATATCCCATCCTATTCTATTATATCCCATCCCATCCCATCCCATCCTATCCCATCCTATTCTATTCTATTATATCCCATCCCATCCCATCCCATTCTATCCCATCCTATTCTATTATATCCCATCCCATCCCATCCTATCCCATCCTATTCTATTATATCCCATCCCATCCCATCCTATCCTATCCTATTCTATTATATCCCATCCATCCCATCCCATCCCATCCTATTCTATTATATCCCATCCCATCCCATCCCATCCTATCCTATTCTATTATATCCCATCCCATCCCATCCCATCCTATCCCATCCTATTCTATTATATCCCATCCCATACCATCCCATCCTTTCCTATTCTATTATATCCCATCCCATCCCATCCTATCCCATCCTATTCTATTATATCCCATCCCATCCCATCCTATCCCATCCTATTCTATTATATCCCATCCCATCCCATCCCATCCTATCCCATCCTATTCTAGTATATCCCATCCCATCATATCCCATCCTATCCCATCCTATTCTATTATATCCCATCCCATCCCATCCTATCCCATCCTATTCTATTATATCCCATCCCATCCCATCCTATCCCATCCTATTCTATTATATCCCATCCCATCCCATCATATCCCATCCTATTCTATTATATCCCATCCCATCCCATCCCATCCTATCCCATCCTATTCTATTCTATTATATCCCATCCCATCCCATCCCATTCTATCCCATCCTATTCTATTATATCCCATCCCATCCCATCCTATCCCATCCTATTCTATTATATCCCATCCCATCCCATCCTATCCTATCCTATTCTATTATATCCCATCCATCCCATCCCATCCCATCCTATTCTATTATATCCCATCCCATCCCATCCCATCCCATCCTATCCTATTCTATTATATCCCATCCCATCCCATCCCATCCTATCCCATCCTATTCTATTATATCCCATCCCATACCATCCCATCCTTTCCTATTCTATTATATCCCATCCCATCCCATCCTATCCCATCCTATTCTATTATATCCCATCCCATCCCATCCTATCCCATCCTATTCTATTATATCCCATCCCATCCCATCCCATCCTATCCCATCCTATTCTATTATATCCCATCCCATCCCATCCTATCCCATCCCATCCCATCCCATCCCATCCTATCCCATCCCATCCCATCCCATCCCATCCTATCCCATCCTATTCTATTATATCCCATCCCATCCCATCCCATCCTATTCTATTATATCCCATCCCATCCTATTCTATTATATCCCATCCCATCCCATCCCATCCCATCCTATTCTATTATATCCCATCCCATCCCATCCCATCCTATTCTATTATATCCCATCCCATCCCATCCCATCCTATCCCATCCTATTCTATTTAATCCCATCCCATCCCATCCCATCCTATCCCATCCTATTCTATTATATCCCATCCCATCCTATCCCATCCCATCCCATCCTATCCCATCCCATCCCATCCCATCCCATCCCATCCCATCCCATCCTATTCTATTATATCCCATCCCATCCCATCCCATCCCATCCCATCCCATTCTATTATATCCCATCCCATCCCATCCCATCCCATCCTATTCTATTATATCCCATCCCATCCCATCCTATTCTATTATATCCCATCCTATCCCATCCCATCCCATCCCATTCCATCCTATCCCATCCTATTCTATTATATCCCATCCCATCCCATTATATCCCATCCTATCCCATCCTATTCTATTATATCCCATCCCATCTTATCCCATCCTATCCCATCCCATCCTATCCTATCCCATCCTATCCCATCCTATCCCATCCTATCCCATCCCATCCTATCCTATCCCATCCCATCCTATCCCATCCTATTCTATTATATCCAATCCCATCCTATCCCATCCTATCCCATCCTATCCCATCCCATCCTATCCTATCCCATCTTATCCTATCCCATCCTATCCCTGAGACATCCATCAGTAAGAGATGGACTGTGTGTTGTCATGTTTCTGTCATGGTCTACTTTTACACAGGGTGAGTAGCAGGATGAACGCCTGTTTAAAGGGACAGTTCACTGCATAGTTCATTGGAGGCTGACAACACATTACAAATTGTTAGATGTTTTCATGCCTCAAAAGTGGTTGGAAGTCATGTCTTCCATAGTTAATCATGTTTCTTTCCTTGTTGTTCTAAAGGTCCTTCAGATGTCATCATGTACACGTAAACTGTTAGTACCACTAGTTGGCTGTGGTGTGACGTTCTTATTAGTGAATATGTGTGCAAGTTGTATTTCATATGCTGTTGTTTCCCAGATGACTTGGTCTGTAAAGTTGTACAGAGGTTCGGGAGAGGTTTTTGTGACCCAAGGCCTGCACAGTGATAATCCTACTCTATGTCCTTGAACAGAGTATATAACCTTGCCTGCATCTATCTTTAACACTATCAACTTGCTATCTGTAAATAGACACTATCTATTTCCAGATTCGGGGAGGTAAAAAGATAATATCCTAATTATTCCCACAGTCTTTTGGGAGAGATAACCATCCTATACTTAAACAGTGCCTTTGGCTGAGATTGACTCTGCTCAAGATCAAAGACAGATCATGATTAAACACATTTAAAGGCAGATAATAAACATGAATTATACATGTGACTAAAGTGATAAGGCCTTGCTCACTGTGGGCGTAGTTGGAAGGGATAACGGGGTTGGTATAATTGTATATTTACATAAGAAAATAAGAGAATGCTGTGCTGAACTGCAGTTAGGCAACTATTCTGATCTTCAAAATAGCCTCCAACACTCTACTCAGCAAATTGGATGTAGTCTATCACAGTGCCATCCGTTTTGTCACCAAAGCCCCATATACTTCCCACCATTGTGACCTGTACGCTCTCATTGGCTGGCCCTCACTACATATTCGTCGCCAAACCCACTGGCTCCAGGTCATCTATAAATACCTTCTAGCCAAATCCCCGCCTTATCTTAGCTCATTGGTCACCATAGCAACACTCACCCGTAGTATGCGTTCCAGCAGGTATATCTCACTGGTCATCCCCAAAGCCAACACCTCCTTTGGCCGCCATTCCTTCCAGTTCTCTGCTGCCAATGACTGGAACGAACTGCAAAAATCTCTGAAGCTGGAGACACTTATCTTCCTCACTATCTTTAAGCATCAGTTGTCAGAGCAGCTTACCGATCACTGCACCTGTACACAGCCCATCTGTAATTATCCCACCCAACTACCTCATCCCCATATTGTTATTTACATACGTTATTTATTTTGCTCATTTGCACCCCAGTATCTCTATTTGCACATCATCTTCTGCACATCTATCACTCCAGTGTTAATACTAAATTATAATTGTAATTATTTTTGCACTATGGCCTATTTATTGCCTTACCTCCATAACTTACTACATTTGCACACACTGTATATAGATTTTCTATTGTGTTATTGACTGTACGTTTTGTTTATTCCATATGTAACTCTGTGTTGTTGTTGTTTTTACCGCACTGCATTGCTTTATCTTGGCCAGGTCGCAGTTGTAAATGAGAACTTGTTCTCAATTGGCTTACCTGGTTAAATAAAGGTGAAAAAAAATCAGCTGTTTCAAACTCTACTACAATCACAATATGTGAGATCACACAGTGCTTATTTGATTTCCAGCTGAAGGTTCACATACCCAGGCACTAACTGTCACTGACAGGACACAGGTAAATGGTATAATAATAATATGCCATTTAGCAGACGCTTTTATCCAAAGCGACTTACAGTCATGCGTGCATACATTTTTTTTGTGTATGGGTGGTCCCGGGGATCGAACCCACTACCTTGGCGTTACAAGCGCCGCGCTCTACCAGCTGAGCTACAGAGGACCACATGGTAACTGGTTCTGCAACGGGGCTGTATTCATTAGTGCACACAGTAGCAAGCTGTAGCAAAATGTTTTGCAATGGAAAACAAGTGTATCTTATTGGATAAGTTCAGGTTAGTCCCTCCCCATTTTGGCCGTTTGCTTCCGTTTAGTTCCTTGTGAATACACCCCAGGTGTGACAACAGCAGAATGGCACTCTATCCTGACATCCACTGGCACTTCGTATTTTGTGTGATCACGTTGTATTCCAAAATGTGTCTGTGCTTTTTTCAGGACAGAATTCAAAGGTTATTGATGAACAATTTGGGTCTTCTTTCTTTCTTTCTTTCTTTCTTTCTTTCTTTCTTTCTTTCTTTCTTTCTTTCTTTCTTTCTTTCTTTCTTTCTTTCTTTCTTTCTTTTTTTCTTTCTTTCTTTCTTTCTTTCTTTCAGTTGGAGGATGGTCAGGGTCCTATTTTGATGACCACTGTTGCCATGCCTGTGTTCAGCACCAAGAATGAGACGGTGAGTACACACACACACTCGCACACACAATGACACACACACACACACACACACAGACACAGACACAGACACAGACTCACACACACACACACACACACACACACACACACACACACACACACACACACACACACACACACACACACACACACACACAGACACAGACACAGACACAGACACAGACACAGCCACAGACACAGACACACACACACACACACACACACACACACACACACACACACACACAGAGACACACACACACAGACACACACCACACACGCTTGACCAACAACTTTTCTTGATGTTACCTAAACGTTGTGTTGATCATTTCTGTATGTTGTGTGTATGTTTCCAGAGGAATAAAGGCATCCTGCTAGGCGTGGTTGGTACTGATGTTCCTGTCTCTGAGCTCCTCAAAACCATCCCCAAATATAAGGTACTGACCCTCCCCCAACTTCAGTCTTCAATGAAAATATCAGGATGATTAGAATGAGCTAACACATAGCACTTTTGATACTTTTACTGAATGTAACTGTGACAGAGCACTCAAGAACTGAAAGCACTAGCATTCAAATCAGAGATTGTTTGAACCTCCTGCCTCATACCTGATAATAGCATGTAATTGTAGCGTCTGTAGCCTTCTGTCTTTTTTATCTGGACCTCTGCTGGAGAACGGAGAAGTTGATTATTATTCTATAGGAGGGATGAGAGATTTAGATGTGGGATGTGTTTTGACATTTAAAAGCATGTTATTTAGTTCAGACCCCATTCACTGACAGGGTTGCGTCTGGAAACACATGCGCGAACGCACGCACACACACGCACGCACGCACGCACGCACGCACGCACGCACACACACACACACACACACACACACACACACACACACACACACACACACACACACACACACACACACACACACACACACACACTCATTGAAAGCGACCACCTCCTTGTTTTATAGAAATTCAAATGAGTCACCGTGGAAATGAGATGATTCTGGCTCCAGAACATACAAAGAGCTTGATTACCCTCTTCATCACTTTTCATATTCATCTTTCAGTTTCTGTGTGTATATCTGCATGTGTGGGTTTTGGCATAGTTCCAAAACTGTTAGTTTATCTCTTCCCCTCTGTATGTATAATTGTGTGTGTGTGTCAATGTGCGTGTGCGTGTGTGTGTTTGTGTGTGTGTGTGTGTGTGTGTGTGTGTGTGTGCGTGCGTGCTCGTATATGTGTCTGTTGCAGCTGGGTATCCATGGTTACGCATTTGCCATAACTAACAACGGGTACATTCTGACCCACCCTGACCTCAGACCATTGGTGAGTATCACACTACATCTAATATCAACTAACCCTAACCCTAATTTCACTTAATATGATGAACTCGTAGCTCAGACAGCAACAAGATCTCACAGTTTGACACAGTTTGACTTCAGTATTCGACTTTGGTCCAGGGGTTTGTCCAAATTTAGATAGATAAGGCAAATTCCTAATGGTAAAGGTAAGGGTTAAGTTCTGGGATAGGTTCAAATGCGACCCTCGGAGCTGGAGCTCGCGGCTTACGCCCATCCAACATCCCCATCCACAACGCACTAGCAAGCCACAAGTCTATTTTATGGTAATAGCACTCACTGTTGCCCCTAGTGGCCAGTTTTGAAGGTATCTCCCGACGTCCGGGGTACCTGGACGAATGTCGAATATCGCCTTGGATCTGAAGTGAACTGGCTGCAGACAAAGCTCCGCACTTAGAACAGCAGAGAGAGGGGCAGAACCTAGCACACACCAAATCACTGTCTAAACACACCTTTCAGATGTGTGTGTGAGGGGGAGGGGGGGAGAACAGGGAGGAAGGAGAGAGAGAGGTGGAGAAGAGGTGAAGAGAGAGGAAGGAGAGAGAGAGGGGGAGAACAGGTGAAGAGAGAGGAAGGAGAGAGAGTGGGGGAGAACAAGTGAAGAGAGAGGACGGAGAGAGAGAGGGGGAGAACAGGTGAAGAGAGAGGAAGGAGAGAGAGAGGGGGAGAACAGGTGAAGAGAGGAAGGAGAAAGAGAGAGAGAGAGAGAGAGAGAGAGAGAGAGAGAGAGAGAGAGAGAGAGAGAGAGAGAGAGAGAGAGAGAGAGAGAGAGAGAGAGAGAAGATGGGGATAGAGGAGGAGAAAAGAGGATAATTGGTTATAGGAAGAGATTGACAGGGCAGGAGGAGAGAGGAAGGATAGAGGGGAAGAGATGTTCACAAGGTAGGAGGAGAGAGGAAGGATAGAGGGGAAGAGATGTAAACAAGGTTGGAGGAGAGAGGAAGGGGAGAGAGATATTGGAGGATGAGAGAGAAAGGAGAGGGAGGACAGGAGAGGGCTGGAGTGGAGGACAGGCAGACAGAGAGAGTAGTTAATAGATGTCTAATTAGAGACTGTAATGAACAGTGTTTAAGAGCTAATGAGGGGTAGGAGGCTGTCCTATCACTGACAGATGAATGGAGCAGGGTGATACACACACACACACACACACACACACATACACACACACACACACACACACACACACACACACACACAGACACATACACAGTGTGTTATAGAAAGTGGACTAAAGACATTTGTCTGGCCAGAGGCTCTCTTCACTGACACAGAGGTGAACTGCTGTCATGTATTTCTAATAGCTTATATCAAACAGGCTCTCTGTAACCCAGGAGAGGTGAGGAGGAGAGATGAGGAGGAGAGGTGAGGAGGAGAGGAGAGGAAGAGAGGTGAGGAGGAGAGGAAGAGAGGAAGAGAGGAGTGGAGGAGAGGTATGGAAGAGAGGAAGAGAGGTAAGGAGGAGAGGAGAGGAAGAGAGGAGAGGTGAGGAAGAGAGGAGAGAAGAGAAGGAGAGGTGAGGAGGAGAGGAGAGGAGGGATCAGGGTAATTATGTCAAGTTAATGTCAACATTATGAAAGGGTCATGTCCACATCACTCTCTTGACTCTACTAATGATAATATCAATGTTAGATCATACACACCCAAGAGAGAGAGAGAAGAGAGAGAGAGAGAGAGAGAGAGAGAGAGAGAGAGAGAGAGAGAGAGAGAGAGAGAGAGAGAGAGAGAGAGAGAGAGAGAGAGAGAGAGAGAGAGAGAGAGAGAGAGAGAGAGAGAGAGAGAGAGAGAGAGAGAGAGAGAGAGAGAGAGAGAGAGGATATGGTGAGGTAACAGTTTAGCCAACCACTAACCTGATTCACTCTTAGGCCCTAATCAATCAAATACAGATGAAGGGGTTGGGACTCATGCAGCATGGTTCATTTATACTAACGTGTGTGTGTGTGTGTGTGTGTGTGTGTGTGTGTGTGTGTGTGTGTGTGTGTGTGCCTAGTATGAGGAGAGTAAGAAACGTAGGAAGCCCAACTACAGCAGTGTGGATCTGTCTGAGGTGGAATGGGAAGACAAGGACGACATAGTAAGACTCACTATTACTAACACCGCTGATGTATTCTATGAAACGTATTATCAATCAAATGTATTTATAAAGCCCTTTTTACATCAGCAGATGTCACAAAGTGCTATACAGAAACACAGCCTAAAACCCCAAACAGCAAGCAATGCAGATGTAGAAGTACAGTGGCTAGGAAAAACTCCCTGGAAAGGCAGAAACCTAGGATGAAACCTAGATAGGAACCAGGCTCTGAGGGGTGGCCAGTCCCCTTCTGGCTGTGCCGGGTGGAGATTATAACAGTACATGGCCATTAAGGCCAGATTTTTCTCCAAGATGTTCAAATGTTCATAGATGACCAGCAGGGTCAAATAATAATCACAGTTGTTGTAGAGGTTGCAACAGGTCTGTACACCAGGAGTAAATGTCACTTGGCTTTTCATAGCCGGGCATTTAGAGGTTGAAATAGCAGGTGCGGTAGAGAGAGAGTGAGAGAGTTGAAAACAGCAGGTCTGGGACAAGGTAGCACGTCCAGTGAACAGGTCAGGGTTCCATAGCCGCAGGCAGAAGAGTGGAAACTGGAGCAGCAGCACGACCAGGTGGACTGGGGACAGCAAGGAGTCATCAGGCCAGGTAGTCCTGAGGCATGGTCCTAGGGCTCAGGTCTTCCGGGAGGGGAGGGAGAGAAGGAGAGAAAGATAATTAGAGGGAGCATACTTCAATTCACACAGGACACCAGATAAGACAGGAGAATAACACCAGATATAACAGACTGACCCTAGCCCCCCGGCACATAGACTATTGCAACATAGATACACTTTTTGGTGAAAATTGATTATTTGTCTAAAAACATGCTGAGTACTCAGACTCGGTACTCAGACTTTAGACATACCATAACGCTTTCACAGGCTCCAAAACAATCTCTACACAATGTTCTCAGCTTTGCAAAGCCTGATGAAGACAATTCGTGACCTTGGGACATAAGGTTCTATCTGCGCAAATCATAGTTCTGCGATATTGAGCATGAGCGTTTTCACGTCCTAGATCTCAGAACAGTTTTTTAGTGAATTCTTATTTCATAATCCATTAAGGTTCTCACCTTAAAGGTACCTAAAGTGCAGAGAATCAAAATCCAGAGACTTTTATAAATCAGTTTCTTTAGGGGGTTGCTATCACAGATAGAACCTTATGGCTCTGAAATGGCAATCCAGGTTCAGCCCTATAGTTCTATCTGACACTTCTGAATTAGACATGTCCAGTTTTTAAGATGACTGTAGCTATTTCAATACACAAATTATAGAATAACACATAATCAAATACATTAAGAAATGTATTATGATCATCAGACGAACAACGATGTGACAACATCATTTACTTTAAGATTTCTGACAGTGTTGTATTTTTGCCATTATTCCTGGCTAGACTAGCCTAGACCATACTTAGTGGGAGATGGCAAAGACTTGTTATGATTGGTCCGTCTGTATTTGTTCATGCTTGTGGTTGAATTTCAGATAGAACCTTATAGCGTCAAGTTCAAATGGGTTTATGCAGATATTTTTTCCTTTTTTTTTCAATTAAAATTTACTTTTTTCAAAAATCTAACTTCACAGACATTTAAAGAACCATCTAAAGCGCAATTGTATGTAACTAACTCATTTTTGACAAAAATGTCAGATAGAAACTTATAGTCCCAGGGTCTCAAATTTACAGCTGTGAATGCTACATTTGTGAAAATGGGTGATTAAATAATCATATTCTGATCAATGTCTAATGGCATGTCCTGAGTTGTCCGTGAGCCGGTTTCTCAAAAGCATCTTAAAGGCTAAGTTCATCTATGGTTCTAATGATAAACTAGGATTCTATGGCTCTAATTATTAACTATGATCCTATGGTTCTAATGATGAACTAGGATCCTATGGTTCTAATGATGAACTAGGATCCTATGGTTCTAATTATTAACTAGGATCCTATGGTTCTAATTATTAACTAGGATCCTATGGTTCTAATTATTAACTAGGATCATATGGTTCTAATTATTAACTAGGATCCTATGGTTCTAATTATTAACTAAGACCCTATGGTTCTAATTATTAACTAGGATCCTATGGTTCTAATGATGATCTATGATCCTATGGTTCTAATGGTGAACTATGATCCTATGGTTCTAATGGTGAACTATGATCCTATGGTTCTAATGGTGAACTGTGATCCTATGGCTCTAATGGTGAACTGTGATCCTATGGCTCTAATGATGTACTATGATCCTATGGTTCTAATGATGAAAAATGATCCTATGGTTCTAATGATAAACTATGATCCTATGGTTCTAATGATGAACTATGATCCTATAGTTCTAATGATGAACTATGATCCTATGGTTCTAATTATTAACTAGGATCCTATGGTTCTAATTATTAACTAGGATCCTATGGTTTTAATGATGATCTATGATCCTATGGTTCTAATGGTGAACTATGATCCTATGGTTCTAATTATTAACTAGGATCCTATGGTTCTAATGATGAACTTGGATCCTATGGTTCTAATTATTAACTAGGATCCTATTGTTCTAATTATTAACTAGGATCCTATGGTTCTAATTATTAACTAGGATCCTATGGTACTAATTATTAACTAGGATCCTATGGTTCTTATGATGAACTATGATCCTATGGTTCTAATGGTGAACTAAGATCCTATGGTTCTAATGATGAACTA
This sequence comes from Coregonus ussuriensis, assembly GCA_031479575.1. Classification (NCBI taxonomy): domain Eukaryota; kingdom Metazoa; phylum Chordata; class Actinopteri; order Salmoniformes; family Salmonidae; genus Coregonus; species Coregonus ussuriensis. The sequence goes on along the minus strand of CM062502.1, from coordinate 11,938,094 downwards.
TGATCTTATGGTTCTAATGATGAACTATGATCCTATGGTTCTAATGATAAAATATGATCCTATGGTTCTAATTATTAACTAGGATTCTATGGTTCTAATTATTAACTAGGATTATATGGTTCTAATTATTAACTAGGATCCTATGGTTCTAATTATTAACTAGGATTCTATGGTTCTAATTATTAACTAGGATTCTATGGATCTAATGATGAACTAGGATTATATGGTTCTAATGATGAACTATGATTATATGGTTCTAATGATGAACTAGGACCCTATGGCTCTAATGATAAACTATTATCCTATGGTTCTAATGATGAACTATGATCCTATGGTTCTAATTGTGAACTGTGATCCTATGGCTCTAATGATGAACTATGATCCTATGATTCTAATGATAAACTATGATCCTATGGTTCTAATGATGAACTATGAATCTATGGTTCTAATTATTAACTAGGATCCTATGATTCTAATGATGAACTACGATCCTATGGTTCTAATTATTAACTAGGATCCTATGGTTCTAATTATTAACTAGGATCCTATGGTTCTAATGATGATCTATGATCCTATGATTCTAATGGTGAACTATGATCCTATGGTTCTAATTATTAACTAGGATCCTATGGTTCTAATGATAAACTATGATCCTATGGTTCTAATTATTAACTAGGATCCTATAGTTCTAATTATTAACTAGGATCCTATGGTTCTAATTATTATCTAGGATCCTACGGTACTAATTATTAACTAGGATCCTATGGTTCTTATTATTAACTAGGATCCTATGGTTCTAATTATTAACTAGGATCCTATGGTTCTAATGATGAACTAGGATTCTATGGTTCTAAGGATGAACTAGGATTATATGGCTCTAATGATGAACTAGGATTCTATGGTTCTAATATTAAACTAGGATTCTATGGTTCTAATGATGAACTAGGATTCTATGGTTCCAATTATTAACTAGGATCCTATGGTTCTAATGGTGAACTATGATTATATGGTTCTAATGGTGAACTAGGATCCTATGGCTCTAATTATTAACTATGATTATATGGTTATAATGGTGAACTAGTATCCTATGGCTCTAATTATTAACTAGGATCCTATGGTTCTAATGATGAACTATGATCCTATGGTTCTAATGATGAACTATTAATCTATGGTTCTAATTATTAACTAGGATCCTATGGTTCTAATGATGAACTATGATCCTATGGTTCTAATTATTAACTAGGATCCTATGGTTCTAATTATTAACTAGGATCCTATGGCTCTAATTATTAACTAGGATTCTATGGTTCTAATGGTGAACTAGGATCCTATGGTTCTAATGATGAACTATGATTATATGGTTCTAATGATGAACTATGATCCTATGGTTCTAATGATGAACTATGATCCTATGGTTCTAATGATGAACTAGGATCCTATGGCTCTAATCATAAACTACGATCCTATGGTTCTAATGGTGAACTAGGATCCTATGGCTCTAATGATGAACTTTGATCCTATGGTTCTAATGATGAACTATGATCCTATGGTTCTAATGATGAACTATGATCCTATGGTTCTAATGATGAACTTTGATCCTATGGTTCTAATGGTGAACTATGATCCTATGGTTCTAATGGTGAACTGTGATCCTATGGCTCTAATGATTAACTATGATCCTATGGTTCTAATGATGAACTATGATCCTATGGTTCTAATGGTGAACTGTGATCCTATGGCTCTAATGATGAACTATGATCCTATGGTTCTAATGATGAACTATGATCCTATGGTTCTAATGATAAACTATGATCCTATGGTTCTAATGATGAACTATGAATCTATGGTTCTAATTATTAACTAGGATCCTATTATTCTAATGATGAACTATGATCCTATGGTTCTAATTATTAACTAGGATCCTATGGTTCTAATTATTAAATAGGATCCTGTGGCTCTAATTATTAACTATGATTCTATGGTTCTAATGGTGAACTAGGATCCTATGGTTCTAATGATGAACTATGATTCTATGGTTCTAATGATGAACTATGATCCTATTAATTTAATGATGAACTATGATCCAATGGTTCTAATGATAAACTATGATCCTATGGTTCTAATTATTAACTATGATCCTATGGTTCTAATGGTGAACTAGGATCCTATGGCTCTAATGATGAACTATGATCCTATGGTTCTAATGATAAACTATGATCCTATGGTTCTAATGATGAACTATGAATCTATGGTTCTAATTATTAACTAGGATCCTATGATTCTAATGATGAACTATGATCCTATGGTTCTAATTATTAACTAGGATCCTATGGTTCTAATTATTAACTAGGATCCTATGGTTCTAATGATGATCTATGATCCTATGATTCTAATGGTGAACTATGATCCTATGGTTCTAATTATTAACTAGGATCCTATGGTTCTAATGATAAACTATGATCCTATGGTTCTAATTATTAACTATGATCCTATGGTTCTAATTATTAACTAGGATCCTATGGTTCTAATTATTAACTAGGATCCTATGGTTCTAATGATGATCTATGATCCTATGGTTCTAATGGTGAACTATGATCCTATGGTTCTAATTATTAACTAGGATCCTATGGTTCTAATGATGAACTTGGATCCTATGGTTCTAATTATTAACTAGGATCCTATTGTTCTAATTATTAACTAGGATCCTATGGTTCTAATTATTAACTAGGATCCTATGGTACTAATTATTAACTAGGATCCTATGGTTCTTATGATGAACTATGATCCTATGGTTCTAATGGTGAACTAAGATCCTATTGTTCTAATGATGAACTATGATCTTATGGTTCTAATGATGAACTATGATCCTATGGTTCTAATGATAAAATATGATCCTATGGTTCTAATTATTAACTAGGATTCTATGGTTCTAATTATTAACTAGGATTATATGGTTCTAATTATTAACTAGGATCCTATGGTTCTAATTATTAACTAGGATTCTATGGTTCTAATTATTAACTAGGATTCTATGGATCTAATGATGAACTAGGATTATATGGTTCTAATGATGAACTATGATTATATGGTTCTAATGATGAACTAGGACCCTATGGCTCTAATGATAAACTATGATCCTATGGTTCTAATGATGAACTATGATCCTATGGTTCTAATTGTGAACTGTGATCCTATGGCTCTAATGATGAACTATGATCCTATGATTCTAATGATAAACTATGATCCTATGGTTCTAATGATGAACTATGAATCTATGGTTCTAATTATTAACTAGGATCCTATGATTCTAATGATGAACTATGATCCTATGGTTCTAATTATTAACTAGGATCCTATGGTTCTAATTATTAACTAGGATCCTATGGTTCTAATGATGATCTATGATCCTATGATTCTAACGGTGAACTATGATCCTATGGTTCTAATTATTAACTAGGATCCTATGGTTCTAATGATAAACTATGATCCTATGGTTCTAATTATTAACTAGGATCCTATAGTTCTAATTATTAACTAGGATCCTATGGTTCTAATTATTAACTAGGATCCTACGGTACTAATTATTAACTAGGATCCTATGGTTCTTATTATTAACTAGGATCCTATGGTTCTAATTATTAACTAGGATCCTAAGGTTCTAATTATTAACTAGGGTCCTATGGTTCTAATTATTAACTAGGATCCTATGGTTCTAATGATGAACTAGGATTCATTGGTTCTAAGGATGAACTAGGATTATATGGTTCTAATGATGAACTAGGATTCTATGGTTCTAATATTAAACTAGGATTCTATGGTTCTAATGATGAACTAGGATTCTATGGTTCCAATTATTAACTAGGATCCTATGGTTCTAATGGTGAACTAAGATTATATGGTTCTAATGGTGAACTAGGATCCTATGGCTCTAATTATTAACTATGATTATATGGTTATAATGGTGAACTAGTATCCTATGGCTCTAATTATTAACTAGGATCCTATGGTTCTAATGATGAACTATGATCCTATGGTTCTAATGATGAACTATTAATCTATGGTTCTAATTATTAACTAGGATCCTATGGTTCTAATGATGAACTATGATCCTATGGTTCTAATTATTAACTAGGATCCTATGGTTCTAATTATTAACTAGGATCCTATGGCTCTAATTATTAACTAGGATTCTATGGTTCTAATGGTGAACTAGGATCCTATGGTTCCAATGATGAACTATGATTATATGGTTCTAATGATGAACTATGATCCTATGGTTCTAATGATGAACTATGATCCTATGGTTCTAATGATGAACTAGGATCCTATGGCTCTAATGATAAACTACGATCCTATGGTTCTAATGATGAACTATGATCCTATGGTTCTAATGGTGAACTAGGATCCTATGGCTCTAATGATGAACTTTGATCCTATGGTTCTAATGATGAACTATGATCCTATGGTTCTAATGATGAACTATGATCCTATGGTTCTAATGATGAACTTTGATCCTATGGTTCTAATGGTGAACTATGATCCTATGGTTCTAATGGTGAACTGTGATCCTATGGCTCTAATGATTAACTATGATCCTATGGTTCTAATGATGAACTATGATCCTATGGTTCTAATGGTGAACTGTGATCCTATGGCTCTAATGATGAACTATGATCCTATGGTTCTAATGATGAACTATGATCCTATGGTTCTAATGATAAACTATGATCCTATGGTTCTAATGATGAACTATGAATCTATGGTTCTAATTATTAACTAGGATCCTATTATTCTAATGATGAACTATGATCCTATGGTTCTAATTATTAACTAGGATCCTATGGTTCTAATTATTAAATAGGATCCTGTGGCTCTAATTATTAACTATGATTCTATGGTTCTAATGGTGAACTAGGATCCTATGGTTCTAATGATGAACTATGATTCTATGGTTCTAATGATGAACTATGATCCTATTAATTTAATGATGAACTATGATCCTCTGGTTCTAATGATAAACTATGATCCAATGGTTCTAATGATAAACTATGATCCTATGGTTCTAATTATTAACTATGATCCTATGGTTCTAATGGTGAACTAGGATCCTATGGCTCTAATGATGAACTATGATCCTATGGTTCTAATGATGAACTATGATCCTATGGTTCTAATGATGAACTATGATCCTATGGTTCTACTGGTGAACTATGATCCTATGGTTCTAATGATGAACTATGATCATATGGTTCTAATGATGAATTAGGATCCTATGGTTCTAATGATGAAGTATGATCATATGGTTCTAATGGTGAACTGTGATCCTATGGCTCTAATGATGAACTATGATCCTATAGTTCTAATGATGAACTATGATCCTATGGTTCTAATTATAAAGTAAGATCCTTTGGTAATAATTATTAATTAGGATCCTATGGTTCTAATGATGAACTATGATCATATGGTTCTAATTATTAACTATGATCCTATGGTTATAATGATGAACTATGATCCTATGGTTCTAATTATTAACTAGGATCCTATGGTTATAATTATTAACTAGGATCCTATTGTTCTAATTATTAACTATGATCCTATGGTTCTAATGATGAACTATGATCCTATGGTTCTAATTTTTAACTAGGATCCTATGGTTCTAATTATTAACTAGGATCCTATGGCTCTAATTATTAACTATGATTCTATGGTTCTAATGGTGAACTAGGATCGTATGGATCTAATGATGAACTATGATTATATGGTTCTAATGATGAACTATGATCCTATGGTTCTAATGGTGAACTAGGATCCTATGGCTCTAATGATGAACTATGATCCTATGGTTCTAATGATGAACTATGATCCTATGGTTCTAATGGTGAACTATGATCCTATGGTTCTAATGGTGAACTGTGATCCTATGGCTCTAATGATGAACTATGATCCTATGGTTCTAATGATGAACTATGATCCTATGGTTTAATGATAAACTATGATCATATGGTTCTAATGATGAACTATGAATCTATGGTTCTAATTATTAACTAGCATCCTATGATTCTAATGATGAACTATGATCCTATGGTTCTAATTATTAACTAGGATCCTATGGTTCTAATTATTAACTAGGATCCTATGGCTCTAATTATTAACTATGATTCTATGGTTCTAATGGTGAACTAGGATCCTATGGTTCTAATGATGAACTATGATCCAATGGTTCTAATGATAAACTATGATCCTATGGTTCTAATTATTAACTATGATCCTATGGTTCTAATGGTGAACTATGATCCTATGGTTCTAATGATGAACTATGATCCTATGGTTCTAATTATAAACTATGGTCCTATGGTTCTAATTATTAACTATGATCCTATGGTTCTAATTATTACCTATGATCCTATGGTTCTAATGATGAACTATGATCTGATGGTTCTAATTATTAACTAGGATCCTATGGTTATAATTATTAACTAGGATCCTTTGGTTCTAATTATGAACTATGATCCTATGGTTCTAATGGTGAAGTAGGATCCTATGGTTCTAATGATGAACTATCATTCTATGGTTCTAATGATGAACTATGATCCTATGGTTCTAATGATGAACTATGATCCTATGGTTCTAATGGTGAACTATGATCATATGCTTCTAATTATTAACTATGATCCTATGGTTCTAATTATTAAATATGATCCTGTGGTTCTAATTATTAACTAGGATCCTATGGTTCTAATTATTAACTAGGATCCTATGGTTCTAATTATTAACTAGGATCCTATGGTTCTAATTATTAACTAGGATCCTATGGTTCTAATTATTAACTAGAATCTTATGGTTCTAATTATTAACTAGGATCCTATGGTTCAAATTATTAACTAGGATCCTATGGTTCTAATTATTAACTAGGATCCTATGGTTCTAATTATTAACTAGGATCCTATGGTTCTAATGGTGAACTAGGATCCTATGGTTCTAATGATGAACTATGATCCGATGGTTCTAATGATGTACTATGATCCTATGGTTCTAATGATGAACTATGATCCTATGTGTTAAGATTTAACTGGATAAGAACCCAAATGCAGACAAGCCAGAGAAGTTTTAACAGGTTTATTTACAATGTTCAAAGTCCAGGTTTCCAAATATAGGGGAAGAGCAAGTCCAGGTTACAGGGAGGGTAACAGATCCAGATCAGGGCAGGTGTGGTACCGTAATGTCCTAGTGTCCGTGGTGAGTCCAAAAGAGAGGTCCGGTAGTGGAGAGTAGGATGGTGGTGGCAGGAGTGAAGCGGAGGCAGGAGTCAGGTTCCAAATATCTGTGGCACAGGAGAAAAAGTAAATAGAACAGGCCAAAAACACAAAGAGCAAAAATAACCAGGTTGAGTCGGCAGCGAGACTAACATGGTCGTCTTGACTATGATCTGACGATGAGTGGTAAGTTTGACCGGGTCTTAAAGGCTGAGGTGATTATGGTGAATGAGCTGCAGCTGGAACCCTGACTCCCGCACACCAGACTTCACTCCTGCAATCAAGGACAGACAGAGGGGAGGGAGAGAGCAGAGAGAGCTACCTAGCAGCAGTAGGCCTAACAGTACCCCCCCCTCTACGGACGCCACCTGGCGGCCGACGGGGTTTATCGGGATGTAACCTATGAAACTCTCGGACCAGAGCAGGATCCACAATGAAGCTCCTGGGCACCCAGGAACGTTCCTCAGGACCATAACCCTCCCAATCCACCAGGTACTGGAAACCACGACCTCGGCGGCGAACATCCAGAAGTCGCCGGACAGTGTAGACCGGACCCCCACCCACGATCCTGGGCGGAGGAGGGGGACGAGAGGGCGGGCACAGAGGGCTAACCGACACAGGCTTAATCTGGGAAACATGAAAGGTGGAATGAACCCGTAGGGAGGCAGGAAGCTGTAGCTTAACCGCGCAGGGGTTAACAATAGACAGTATCTTGAACGGTCCTATAAAACGAGGCGCCATCTTCTTAGACTCCACCTTCAATGGAAGGTCCCGTGACTTCAGCCATACCTCTTGACCAGGAGAGTAACCGGGAGCCTGGGACCGGTGACGGTTGGCTTGCCTCTGCATGTACGCCGAAGCTCGGGACAGAGCTACCCTGGCCTTCCTCCAGACCTTGAAGCAGCGGCGCATGTGGGACTGCACCGAGGGTACCGCCAGTTCCCTCTCTTGGGAAGGGAACAGGGGAGGTTGATAACCCAGAGCACACAGAAAATGAGACAAACCAGAGGAAGCGTTAGTCAAGGTGTTATGAGCATATTCCACCCAGGGGAGCATGGAGCTCCATGACCCAGGGTTAGACCCAGTGACACAGCGAAGAGCGGTCTCCATCTCCTGGTTCGCTCTCTCGGCTTGCCCGTTGGTCTGGGGGTGATATCCAGAGGACAGGCTGGATGTAATGCCCAAAGCTTTACAGAAAGCTTTCCACACCTGGGAGACAAACTGGGGACCCCTGTCAGAGACAATATCCGTGGGTAGACCATGAGAGCGGAACACATGTTCAACCAAAATATCAGCCGTCTCTCTGGCAGTGGGCAGTTTAGGTAGGGCCAAAAAATGAGCGAACTTAGAAAAACGATCAATCACCGTAAGAATGACCGTCTTTCCAGACGAGGGGGGAAGTCCAGTGACAAAATCCATAGCGATATGCGACCAGGGCCGGCTGGGTATAGGTAGAGGTCGTAGATGACCAGCGCTGGCCTGGGTGGAGTTTTTACTTCGTGCACATACCGTACAAGCAGCAATGAAGGCTCGAGTGTCCGCCTCCATCGTGGCCCACCAGAACTTCCGTCGCACAAAGTCAAGGGTCCGCGAAACTCCAGGGTGACAGGTAAGGGGAGACGAGTGAGCCCACTGAAGTACCTGGGAGCGAGCAGACTCAGGGACAAACATCCGGTTAGGAGGACCCCTCCCAGGGTCAGCTTGATGTTGAGCCTGTCTAACAATCCCCTCGATGTCACATGTGATGACCGCAATACTGCAGGTAGGAGGCAAAATGGGTTCAGGGTTACTACCAGTATCAACAGCCGAATGAACACGAGACAGGGCGTCAGGCTTGACGTTGCGTGACCCAGGACGGTAAGACAGAGAAAAATTGAATCTCCCAAAAAATAGTGCCCACCTGGCTTGACGGGGGTTGAGCTGCTTCGCTGACTGGAGGTAAGCCAGATTCTTATGATCCGTCCAAACGATGAAGGGTTGTTCCGCCCCCTCCAACCAATGTCGCCACTCCTCGAGAGCCAGCTTAACGGCGAGCAGTTCACGATTGCCAACATCATAATTCCTCTCTGCCTGAGAAAGTTTCCTTGAGAGAAAAGCTCAGGGATGCAGTTTGTTATCTTCAGGAGAACGTTGTGACAACACCGCACCTACCCCAGTGTCGGATGCATCCACCTCCACGACAAACTGGCGGTCGGGGTCCGGCTGCATCAGAATGGGAGCCGAGGCGAAGCGATGTTTCAGTTCTTCGAACGCTGATTCGGCCCCTTCATTCAAAGCGAACGGTCGTGAGATGGAGGTGAGAGCGGTGAGCGGTGCCGCAATGCGGCTGTAGTCCTTGATGAACCTCCTATAGAAGTTCGCAAACCCCAGGAATCGTTGAAGTTGTTTGCGGGTAGAGGGAGCTGGCCAGTCCGTGACAGCAGAGATCTTAGCTGGGTCCATCCGCAACTCCCCCTGAGCTATGATGTAACCCAAAAAAGAGGTCTCAGACACATGAAATTCACATTTCTCCATCTTCACAAACAGTTTGTTCTCCAACAACCTTTGCAACACCTGGCGCACATGCAGTTCATGTTCCTGAGAGGACTCTGAGAAAATCAAGATATCATCCAGATAGACAAAAACAAACCGATTCAACATGTCCCGAAGGACATCATTGACTAGTGCCTGAAAAACAGCAGGGGCATTGGACAACCCAAAAGGCATAACCAGATACTCAAAATGTCCCAAGGGTGTGTTGAAGGCAGTCTTCCATTCATCACCCTTACGAATGCGCACCAGGTGATACGCATTTCGTAGATCCAGTTTCGTAAAGATGGTAGCACCATGAAGGAGGGGAAAAGCAGAATTAATCAAAGGCAGAGAATACTTGTTCTTAATGGTGATGTTGTTAAGTCCACGGTAATCAATACAGGGTCTGAGGGTCTTATCCTTCTTAGCAACAAAAAAGAATCCCGCTCCTACAGGTGACGAGGAAGGACGCATAATACCTGCCGCCAAGGAGTCCCGAATGTAGTTCTCCATAGCCTCCGTCTCCGGCCGGGAGAGATTGTACAGGCGACTGCTGGGGAGCGGGGCTCCTGGCTGGAGGTCAATGGCGCAGTCGTAAGGCCGGTGAGGAGGAAGAGAAGTAGCTCTGTGTTTGCAGAAAACGGATGCCAGGTCATGATACACGTCAGGAACAGCAGAAAGATCCATGGACTCCAGTGGAGGTTGAGGCACAGTACTGGCAGGTGTCTGAGCAGAACACAAACAATTCACATGACAAAATGTGCTCCATGAAACAATGCTACCTGTCACCCAATCAATGTGTGGATTGTGTCTTATGAGCCAGGGGATACCAAGGACCAGGGGAGTCTGTGGGCAGTCGATAATATGGAATTGAATGTTCTCCTGATGATTTCCCGACACTCTAAGACAAACAGGAACAGTCTGATGGGTAATACGGGTCAACAATTGTCCATTTAGACCCTTAGCCTGCAGCGGACAGTCCATAGGAACAGTCTCCAAATCCATTTGTTGAGCCCACTCTCTATCCAAAAAGCTTTCGTCGGCACCAGAGTCAATCAGCGCACTAACAGAGAAATTCTGGGACTGCCACTGGAGGGATGCCTGGAGCAGAATGCGGGGAGAAGAGGAAGAATCCGCTGCTCGGCTCACCAAAACTTCTCCCATTAATGATGAGCCGGCCCTTTTCCCGGACGAACTGGGCAGGAAGGAACGAAATGACCAGCCTCTCCACAATACAGGCAAACCCGAGCCTGAATACGACGTGCACGCTCCTCTGAGGACAACCGTGCACGACCCACCTCCATGGCGTCGGGTTCAGTGCTCCTCGTATCGACTCGGGAAGACACGGCTTTCTCCGTAGGGAAGATGCAGGGAGGAGTTTGTTGATGACAGACAGGTTGCTTGGAACTAACACTCCTCTCCCGGCGGCGCTCCCGAATCCGATTATCCAACCTGATAGTGAGTGAAATAAGATTATCCAGCGTAGGCGATTCATCATATGACACCAATTCATCTTTTAAAGTCTCAGACAAAGCATTGATGAACACTCCTTGTAATGCCTCGTCATTCCAACCACTCACTGCTGCTAAAGTCCGAAACTCCACTGCCATCTCCGCCACACTACGAGCCCCCTGCCGAAGAGAAAACAACCGTTTCGCAGCCTCCTTGCCTCGTACGGGGTGGTCAAAAACCTTCCTCATCTCCGTGGTGAAGGCAACGTAAGCGTTGCAAATGTCCGACTGACTCTCCCAGACCGCGGATCCCCAGGCACGAGCGGAACCGCTAGTAGAGTTGATAAGGTAGGCAATACGGGCTCTTTCTGAGGCGTAGGTGAGGGGCTGTTGTTCAAACACTAACGAGCATGGAGTCAAAAAATCGCCACAGGTTCCCATGTTCCCGTCATAGCGCTCTGGAGCAGGAACAAAAGGCTCTCTGATCTGGGCTGAAGGGGTAGTAAGGGCAGACACTTGATTGGAGAGTAATTGAACCTGATTAAGCAGCACCTGACTGTCCTCAGCAATCGTCTTAAACAGGGCATCATGTTGGCCAAGTAAAATGCCCTGATTGGCAATGGCAGTCCAAATTTGAGTGCACTCTGGGGTGGTATCCGAGCTACTGTCTGCTGGGTTCATATTGGGTCAGATCATACTGTTAAGATTTAACTGGATAAGAACCCAAATGCAGACAAGCCAGAGAAGTTTTAACAGGTTTATTTACAATGTTCAAAGTCCAGGTTTCCAAATATAGGGGAAGAGCAAGTCCAGGTTACAGGGAGGGTAACAGATCCAGATCAGGGCAGGTGTGGTACCGTAATGTCCTAGTGTCCGTGGTGAGTCCAAAAGAGAGGTCCGGTAGTGGAGAGCAGGATGGTGGTGGCAGGAGTGAAGCGGAGGCAGGAGTCAGGTTCCAAATATCTGTGGCACAGGAGAAAAAGTAAATAGAACAGGCCAAAAACACAAAGAGCAAAAATAACCAGGTTGAGTCGGCAGCGAGACTAACATGGTCGTCTTGACTATGATCTGACGATGAGTGGTAAGTTTGACCGGGTCTTAAAGGCTGAGGTGATTATGGTGAATGAGCTGCAGCTGGAACCCTGACTCCCGCACACCAGACTTCACTCCTGCAATCAAGGACAGACAGAGGGGAGGGAGAGAGCAGAGAGAGCTACCTAGCAGCAGTAGGCCTAACACTATGGTTCTATTGGTGAACTATGATCCTATGGTTCTAATGATGAACTATGATCCTATGGTTCAAATGATGAACTATGATCCTATGGTTCTAATTATTAACTATGATCCTATGGTTCTAATGGTGAACTATGATCCTATGGTTCTAATGATGAACTATGATCCTATGGTTCTAATGATGAACTATGAGCCTATGGTTCTAATGATTAACTATGATCCTATGGCTCTAATGATGAACTTAGCCTTAAGATGCTTTTGGGAAACCGGACCCTGGTCCTTTATGGTTTACCTACAGGTAACTGCCAAAATAAAGGAAACACCAACATAAAGTGTCTTAATAGGGCGTTGGGTCACCACAAACCAGAACAATTTCAATGCACCTTGGCATAGATTCTACAAGTGCCTGGAACTCTATTGGAGGGGTGCAACACCATTCTTCCATGAGAAATTCCATAATTTGGTGTTTTGTTTATGGTGGTTGAAAACGCTGTCTCAGGTGCCACTCCAGAATCTTCCAGTGTTCAATGGGGTTGAGATCTGGTGACTGAGACAGCCATGGCATATGGTTTACATCGTTTTCATACTCATCAAACCATTTAGTGACCACTCGTGCCCTGTGGATGGGGGCATTGTCATCCTATGGGGGCATAGCCATGGTACCAAAATAATGGCCTAAATAATGGTCTGCCCAGCATTTTTATACATGGCCCTAAGCATGATGGGATGTCAATTGCTTAATTAACTCAGGAATCACACCTGTGTGGAAGCACATGCTTTCAATATGCTTTTTATTCCTAATTTACTCAAGTGTTTCCTTTATTTTGGCAGTTACCTGTATGAGCTCAGTTATACATTCTGTGAGTGTGAACTCTGTGACTGTGATGGACTGTCTGTTCTGTGTCTCTAGCTGCGAAATGCCATGGTAAACAGGAAGACTGGCACCTTCTCCATGGAGGTAAAGAAGACTGTGGACAAAGGGGTAAGTGTGTGTGTGTGTGTGTGTGTGTGTGTGTGTGTGTGTGTGTGTGTGTGTGTGTGCGTCCATGCGTGTGCGTGTGTGCATGTGTGTTCTTGTGTGTGTGTGTGTGTGTGCATGTGTGTGTGAGTATGGGTGTGTGTGTGTGCATGTGAGCATCATATCACTACATTACAATGTCAACAACCCTAACCAGGGATAGGTTTAAAAAGCCAAGCTTTACTGTTGTGGTCCAGATTGTGCATTTCATACACACTTCTTCTGATGTGTTGCACATTCTTACACACACACACATACACACACACACACACACACACACACACTCACTCACATGTACCAATTGAGAAGGAGTCTGGGGATGGCAGAGCAAACAATCAGCAGGGGTGCTGTACTGTGCCAGGAGATTCATTCACCCCTGTGCCCCCCACTGATGACACACACACACACACTGGGGCTGCAGTCGGAGTGTGTCAGAGAGTGTGTGTATGTGTGTGTGTGAATGTGTGTGTGTGTGTGTGTGTGTGTAACTGTGCGACTCTTCTTATCTCTACTGAGCACATGTTGCTAAATCTGAGAGCGACAGCAGCCCAGTGATTCCCTTTTTTACCGCTCCTCTGTGTGTCTGTGTGTGTCTGTGGGTGTATGTCTGTGTGTGTCTGTGTGTGTGTGTGTCTGTATGTATGTATGTGTGTGTGTGTGTGTGTGTGTGTCTGTGTGTGTGTGTGTGTCTCTGTGTGTGTGTGTATGTCTGTGTGTGTGTGTGTGTGTGTGTGTGTGTGTGCGTACGTGTATTTATAGTTAAACTGGCTAAATACTAAACCACACACTCAGCGGACAGATGGCACTCCCCTTCTTCCCTGGTCTCTCTGGCTCTTCTGGTCAACCAATGTAATAATACATGCCATTTAGCATGTAACTTTTATTCAAAGTGACTTACTGTCATGCGTGCATACATTTTACGTATCGGTGGTCCGGGAATTGAACCCACAGTCCTGGCGTTGCAAGCGCCATGCTCTAACAACTGAGCCATTCAGGACAACATTATCTATGGGAATAACATTACACATAGCTAGTGCACATCTGTAAGATATAGTTGTTTCTCTAGAGCAAACACCCAGCCTGCCACTAGAGGGAGCCAGATAAGAGGGAATAAAGCTAGGCTGTATGCCATTGGAATGGAGTGAAGTTGTGTGTATGAACGTTTTAGACATTACAAATACGATGTCTATAATGATGTGTGTTTGTTTGTGTGTTTCAGAAGCGTGTGCTGGTACTGCATAATGATTACTACTACACTGACATCAAGGGAACCCCCTTCAGGTGAGGCCATGTAGCTAGATCATTCTATGCTGTTCTGTTATCTTCTAGCAAAAATGGTGTGTATACAGGTCTCTCATAGAGGTGTGTGTTTTCAGTCTAGGGGTAGCCCTGTCCAGAGGCCATGGGAAATATTTCTTCAGAGGAAACGTCACTGTAGAAGAAGGTAGACATACTTTTTTATTTCCTGTCCGCTTTGTCCCTCTGTTACTCCCTCTCTCTCTCTCTCTCTCTCTCTCTCTCTCTCTCTCTCTCTCTCTCTCTCTCTCTCTCTCTCTCTCTCTCTCTCTCTCTCTCTCTCTCTCTCTCTCTCTCTCTCTCTCTCTCTCTCTCTCTCTCTCTCTCTCTCTCTCTCTCTCTCCCTCTCTCTCCCCTTATCTCTCTCTCCCCCCCCCTCTCTGTCTCTCTCTCTCTCTCTCTCTCTCTCTCTCTCTCTCTCTCTCTCTCTCTCTCTCTCTCTCTCTCTCTCTCTCTCTCTCTCTCCCTCTCTCTCCCCTTATCTCTCTCCCCCCCCCCTCTCTCTCTCTCTCTCTCTCTCTCTCTCTCTCCCTCCCTTTATTTCTCCCTCTCTCTCTCCCCTTATCTCTCTCTCCCTCCCCCCCCCCCTCTCTCTCTCTCTTACTTTCTCTCCCTCCCATGTTTTTCCTCCATCATGTGTATTCCCTGTGCTCCATGCCCAGTATCATGTGTGTTAATATTCATGCTGACTCTAAGCATGTCTTTATAAACACGTGTCTCGCGTGGAGCCCAGGGAGCATGACTTGGCTCTTACTGCTCCAGTCAGTCCTGTCAGAGCGACTCAGGAGAGTCATTTTTCACCAGACACACACAGGACATGAATTATAAATGAAAGTAGAGCTGAAAACCAGAGTTTTAGTCCATCTAATGCTTAAAGTGGAATGAAAAAGGTATCGGTATGGGCTCAAATCGGCCCATACCGCTTTTCTTATTTCAGAGCCAGTATTCTGAAAGAGATGATGATACTTAAGCAGTATGGTATTTGTGGTGGCAGCTCTGTGTACCAGTCAACAGCGGCCCGTTCCTACCACTGTCCCTATCATTTTAGTTGTTTAATAGAGTGTTCCCTTCAGGGGGTTGTGGGGGTTTCTCTCTTTAGACTAACATCTATTGGTCTTTTCTAGGTCTTCATGATCTGGAGCACCCTGATGTAGAACTAGCAGATGAATGGTAGGAACACAATGTGTGTGTGTGTGTGTGTGTGTGTGTGTGTGTGTGTATGTGTGTGTGTGTTTAGTTAGAGTGTGTGTGTGTGTGTGTGTTGTAACAGTACTTTGTGTGTGTTTCCACTGCAGGACATACTGTGACACAGATGAGCACCCAGAGCATCGGTACCTGTCTCAGATAGAAGCCATCAAACTCTACCTCAGTGGACGAGAACCACACCTTAAATGTAAGTCCCTCCCTCCATTCACTCTCTCTCTCCATCCTACACTCATCTACCTGACTTCAAATGCCTTACTGGTCCTTTTACTTGTCTATCTGACACCTCAGTATTGTCTCACTTCTGTTCTGTTCGATTCTGTTCGATTCTGTTCGGTTCTATTATTTTCTATTCTATTCTATTCTGTTCCATTCTGTTCCATTCTGTTCCATTCGATTCTATTCTATTCTATTCTATTCTGTTCTATTCTGTTC
>CM062502.1:11836694-11919194 GCA_031479575.1 Coregonus ussuriensis | reverse complement strand
TCAATGGTGCCTTCTCCTTCACATTCTCACTCACACTCTGTTGATCTGGATGGTGCGTCACCTTGCCTGGACAGGGATTGGCTGCCCTTCCCTCTCTGCCTCAGGCAAGGTTGAAGGTCAACCTCTGGCCTTCCTTCTATACACAGCTGGCTATGGAGGAGGACTGTGGTTTGCGTGTGTGTGTGTGTGTGTGTCAGGGTTTATGTTGGGAAAGTGTAGCGCCGGACAACGTGACCCGGAAGATATTAATTTACCGAGAATTTGAGAAATTTACCGGACCCATATACATTGGGCGCCCACCCACGGTGCTCAGAATGACAGAAATCACATTTTGATTAATGTAATTCATCTTAACAGAACATATAAATCCTGTAATGAAGCAGCCAATAAAACGTAATTTACAAACAACGCAATTCACGGTAAAACACCATTCTAAACAGCGCACTTGATGCGAGCGGTTCCATATGTGACAGAGATGAAAATCTCAGTTAGAATCTAAAGATTCAACAATTAGGACGGTATGCTAATATGACTAGGATTAAGCCTTTGGCTTCTGGACCACGAAAGAAAGTTGATATGAAAACCAATAGAACAGGACATAAATGCTGGTTTCAATGGCATTTGATGGAAGTCTTTATAAAATAAGTCGAATTTTCGCCTATGCTACTTTGAAGCAAGGTGAGACATGCCTCATAATTTGAAGTAAAACGTTCAGGTTTCAAACAATTAAGTATCATTTTTCAAAATACATACCGCCTCCAGCTCACATTGCAAAGTGGTGGGTGATGCGCCGATAGCCTGTCTACCGGTGACTATGCACTTGACCCTGCACTTGAGCTCAGGACCCTGGGACTGAACACCTCCCTATGCAACTGGATCCTGGACTTCCTGAAGGGACGCTCTAAGTGGTGAGGGTAGGTAACAACACATCCGCCACGCTGACCCTCAGCACGGGGGCCCCTCAGGGGTGCGTGCTTAGTCCCCTCCTGTACTCCCTGTTCACCCACGACTGCATGGCCGCGTACGACTCCAACACCATCAATAAGTTTGCTGACTAAACACCAACGACGATGAAGCAGCCTATAGGGAGGAGCCTCTACGCTGCACTCCACTACAGCCTCTCCTTCATCGTCAGCAAGACAAAGGAGCTGATCTTGGACTACAGGAAATGGAGGGCCGAGCACGCCCCCATCCACATCGACAGGGCTGTAGTGGAATGCGGCGAGAGCTTCAAGTTCCTAGGTGTCCACATCACTAAGGAATTATCATATTCCACACACACCAACACAGTGGTGAAGAGGGACACGACAACACTTTTCCCCGCTCAGGAGGCTGAAAAGATTTGGCATGGGCCCTCAGATCCTCAAAAAGTTATACAGCTTCACCATTGAGAGCATCTTGACTGGTTGCATCACCGATTGGTATAGCAACTGCTTGGTATCTGACCGCAAGGCGCCACAGAGGGTAATGCGTATGGCCCAATACATCATTGGGCTGAGCCCCCTGCCATCCAGGACTTCTATAACAGGTGGTATCAGAGGAATGCTCTAAATGTTGTCAAAGACTCCAGCCAACTAAGTCATAGACTGTTCTCTCTGTTACTGCACGACAAGCGGTACCGATGCACCAAGTCTGGAACCAACAGGACCCTGAATAGCTTTTACCCCCAAGCCATAAGTCTGCTAAATAGTTAGTTAAATAGTTAACCAAATAGCTACCCAGACTATCTGCACTGACCCTTTTTACACCAACTCGTTTGACTCATTAAGCTGCTGCTACTGTTTATTATCTATCCTGTTGATTAGTGACTTTATCCCTACCTGCAGTGCCTTCAGAAAGTATTCACACCCCTTCACGTTTTCCACATTTTGTTGTGTTACAGCCTGAATTTAAAATGGATTAAATTGAGATGTTTCGTCACTGGCCTATACACAATACCCCATAATGTCAAAGTGGAATTATGTTTTTCAAAATATATACAAATTAATGAAAGATGTAATGCTGAAATGTCTTGAGTCAAAAAGTATTCAAACCCTTTGTTGTGTCAGTTACAGAGTTTAATGGCTGTAATAGGAGAAAACTGAGGATGGATCAACAACATTGTAGTTACTCCACAGTACTAACCTCATTGACAGAGTGAAAAGAAGGAAGCCTGTACAGAATAAAAATATTCAAAAACATGCACTAAAGTAATACTGTAAAAGGCAAAGCAATTCACTTTTTGTCCTGAATACAAAGTGTTACAGTATGTTTGTGGTAAATCCAACACATCACTGAGTACCACTCTCCATATTTTCAAGCATAGTGGTGCCTGCATCATGTTATGGGTATGTTTGTAATCGTTAAGGACTGGGAAGTTTTTCAGGATAAAAAAGAAATGGAATTGAGCTAAGCACAGGCAAGATCCTAGAGGAAAACCTGGTTCAGTCTGCTTTCCAATAGACACAGCGAGATGAATTCATCTTTCAGCAGGACAATACCATAAAACACAAGGCCAATCTACATTGGAGTTGTTTACCAAGAAGACAGTGAATGTTCCTGAGTGGCCAAGTTACAGTTTTGACTTCAATCTACTTGAAAATCTATGGCAAGACCTGAAAATGGTTGTCTAGCAATGGTCAACAAACAATTTGACAGAGCTTGAAGAATTATTTAAAGAATAATGGGCAAATGTTGCACAATCCAGGTATGGAAATCTCTTAGAGACTTACCCAGAAAGGCTCACAGTTGTAATTACTGCCAAAGGTGGTTCTATAAGGTATTGACTCAAGGGTGTGAATACTTATGTAAATTAGATTTATCTGTATTTCATTTTCAAAAAATTTGCTAACATTTCTAAAAACATGTTTTCACTTTGTCATTATGGGTTATTGTGTGTAGATGGATGAGAAAAAAACAGATGTAATCAATTTTGAATTCAGGCTGTAACACAACAAAATGTGGAATAATATAATATACAATTGAAGTCGGAAGTTTACATACACTTAGGTTGGAGTCATTAAAACTCGTTTTTCAACTACTCCACAAATGTCTTGTTAACAAACTATAGTTTTGGCAAGTCGGTTAGGACATCTACTTTGTGCATGACACAAGTAATTTTTCCAACAATTGTTTACAGGCAGATTATTTCACTTATAATTCACTGTATCACAATTCCAGTGGGTCAGAAGTTTACATACACTAAGTTGACTGTGCCTTTAAACAGCTTGGATAATTCCAGAAAATTATGTCATGGCTTTAGAAGCTTCTGATAGGCTAATTTACATAATTTGAGTAAATTGGAGGTGTACCTGTGGATGTATTTCAAGGCCTACCTTCAAATTCAGTGCCTCTTTGCTTGACATCATGGGAAAATGAAAAGAAATCAGCCAAGACCTCAGAAATTTTTTTGTAGACCTCCACAAGTCTGGTTCATCATTGGGAGCAATTTCCAAACGCCTGAAGGTACCACGTTCATCTGTACAAACAATAGTACGCAAGTATAAACACCATGGGACCACGCAGCCGTCATACCGCTCAGGAAGGAGACGCATTCTGTCTCCGAGAGATGAACGTATTTTGGTGCGAAAAGTGCAAATCAATCCCAGAACAACAGCAAAGGACCTTGTGAAGATGCTGGGGGAAACAGGTACAAAAGTATCTACATCCACAGTAAAACAAGTCCTATATTGACATAACCTGAAAGGCCGCTCAGCAAGGAAGAAGCCACTGCTCCAAAACTGCCATAAAACAGCCAGACTATGGTTTGCAACTGCACATGGGGACAAAGATCGTACTTTTTGGAGAAATGTCCTTTTGTCTGATGAAACAAAAATATAACTTTTTGGCCATAATGACCATTGTTCTGTTTGGAGGAAAAAGGGGGCACTTGCAAGCAGAAGAACACCATCCCAACCGTGAAGCACGGGGGTGGCAGCATCATGCTGTGGGGGTGCTTTGCTGCAGGAGGGACTGGTGCACTTCACAAAATAGATGGCATCATGAGGAAGGAAAATTATGTGGATATATTGAAGCAACATCTCAAGACATCAGTCAGGAAGTCAAAGCTTGGTCGCAAATGGGTCTTCCAAATGGACAATGACCCCAAGCATATTTCCAAAGCTGTGGTAAAATGGCTTAAGGACAACAAAGTCAAGGTATTGGAGTGGCCATCACAAAGCCCTGACCTCAATCCTATTGAAAATTTGTGGGCAGAACTGAAAAAGCATTTGTGAGCAAGGAGGCCTACAAACCTGACTCAGTTACACAAGCTCTGTCAGGAGGAATGGGCCAAGATTCACCCAACTTATTGTGGGAAGCTTGTGGAAGGCTACCCGAAACGTTTGACCCAAGTTAAACAATTTAAAGGCAATGCTACCAAATACTAATTGAGTGTATGTAAACTTCTGACCCACTGGGAATGTGATGAAAGAACTAAAAGCTGAAATAAATAATTATCTTGTCACGATCGTCGGAGGAAGTGGACCAATGCGCAGCGTGATAAGTGAACATACTTTATTTTTGAATGATCACACGAAACAAAACAACAAACGATACGAAACGTGAAGTCCTTGGTTACAATACAAACCATACGGAACAAGATCCCACAACACACTGTGGAAAACAGGCTGCCTAAGTATGGTTCCCAATCAGAGACAACAAGCAACAGCTGATACACGTTGCCTCTGATTGAGAACCACACCGGCCAACATAGTAACAAATTAACTAGAATATAACCCTAGCACACAAAACACATAGAAACAACACACCCTGGCTCAACATAACAGAGTCCCAGAGCCAGGGCGTGACAGTACCCCCCCCCCAAAGGCGCGGACTGCGACCGCGCCAAACATAAACCGAACAGGGGAGGGCCGGGTGGGCATTCCTCCTCGGAGGCGGTTCTGGCTCCGGGCTTGACCCCCACCCTCCAACAAACCCCCCAAAGCGCCCCTGGTCCGGTCTGGCCCTGCTGGCCAGAGCTGGACTGAACACTGGTGGAGCGGATTGCTCTAGCTCCGGAGTGGAGCAGCTGACCGGTGCCGGGCCAGGCACCGGTGGAACAGGCACGGGCTGTGCCGGACTGACGACGTGCACCACAGGCTTGGTGCGGGGAGCAGGGACGGGCCGGACCGGGCTGACGACGCGCACCATTGGCTTGGTGCGGGGAGCAGGGACGGGCCGAACCGGGCTGACGAAGCGCACCACTGGCTTGGTGCGGGGAGCAGGAACTCGCCGGACCGGGCTGACGACGCACACCATTGGCTTGGTGCGGGGAGCAGGGACGGGCCGAACCGGGCTGACGAAGCGCACCACTGGCTTGGTGTGGGGAGCAGGAACAGGCCGACCGGGCTGACGACGCGCACCACAGGCTTGTTGCGGGGAGCAGGGACGGGCCGAACCGGGCTGACGAAGCGCACCACTGGCTTGGTGCGGGGAGCAGGAACAGGCCGGACTGGGCTGACGACGCGCACCACAGGCTTGGTGCGAGGAGCAGGAACATGCTGGACCGGGCTGGCGACGCGCACCACAGGCTCGGTGCGAGGGACAGGAACAAGCCGGACCGTACTGGGGACACACACCACTGGCCCTACGCGGGGATCAGGAACGGGCCGGACCGGACTGGCAACACACCCCAGTACCTACTGTCACGCCCTGGCTCTGGGACTCTGTTATGTTGAGCCAGGGTGTGTTGTTTCTATGTGTTTTGTGTGCTAGGGTTATATTCTAGTTAATTTGTTTTTATGTTGGCCGGTGTGGTTCTCAATCAGAGAATCAGCTGTTGCTTGTTGTCTCTGATTGGGACCATACTTAGGCAGCCTGTTTTCCACAGTGTGTTGTGGGATCTTGTTCCGTATGGTTTGTATTGTAACCAAGGACTTCACGTTTCGTATCGTTTGTTGTTTTGTTTCGTGTGATCATTCAAAAATAAAGTATGTTCACTTATCACGCTGCGCATTGGTCCACTTCCTCCGACGATCAAGACAGAAGATCCCACCATAACTGGACCAAGCAGCGTGTCCAGGAGCCAACGCCAGAGAGGAATCTAACGAACATCAACCTCGACTGGGTCAAGCCGCGGGAGGAGGAGAGAGGCTGGACTTGGGAGCAGAGGAGCAAGAGTCTGGCGAGAGCCATGGAGGCCTGGCCCACGGGGAGGAGAGACGGCCAGAAAATTTTTAGGGGGGGGCTCACGCCGTGGACGACGGGGCAGCAGGAGGCCGCCAGGTTACGGGAGTCACTGGTCACCAGGGGGAAGGAGGATGTAGAGGCACGGCGAGAGGTACTGGGGTGTGTTGCCAGTCCGGTCCGGCCCGTTCCTGATCCCCGCGTAGGGCCAGTGGTGTGTGTCCCCAGTACGGTCCGGCTTGTTCCTGTCCCTCGCACCGAGCCTGTGGTGAGTGTCCCCAGTACGGTCCGGCTTGTTCTTGTCCCTCGCACCGAGCCTGTGGTGCGCTTCGTCAGCCCGGTTCGGCCCGTCCCTGCTCCCCGCACCAAGCCAGTGGTGCGCTCCGTCAGCCCGGTTCGGCCCGTCCCTGCTCCCCGCACCAAGCCAGTGGTGCGCTTCGTCAGCCCGGTTCGGCCCGTCCCTGCTCCCCGCACCAAACCAGTGGTGCGCTTCGTCAGCCCGGTTCGGCCCGTCCCTGCTCCCCGCACCAAGCCAGTGGTGCGCTTCGTCAGCCCGGTTCGGCCCGTCCCTGCTCCCCGCACCAAGCCAATGGTGCGCGTCGTCAGCCCGGTCCGGCCTGTTCCTGCTCCCCGCACCAAACCAGTGGTGCGCTTCGTCAGCCCGGTTCAGCCCGTCCCTGCTCCCCGCACCAAGCCAATGGTGCGCGTCGTCAGCCCGGTCCGGCCCGTCCCTGCTCCCCGCACCAAGCCTGTGGTGCGCGTCGTCAGTCCGGCACAGCCCGTGCCTGTTCCACCAGGCACCGGTCAGCTGCTCCACTCCGGAGCTAGAGCAATCCGCTCCACCAGTGTTCAGTCCAGCTCCGGCCAGCAGGGCCAGACCGGACCAGGGGCGCTTTGGGGGGCTAGAGAGGGAGTGGGGGTCATGCCCGGAGCCGGAACCGCCCGGCCCTGTTCGGTTTATGTTTGGCGCGGTCGCAGTCCGCGCCTTTGGGGGGGGGGGGGGGGTACTGTCACGCCCTGGCTCTGGGACTCTGTTATGTTGAGCCAGGGTGTGTTGTTTCTTTGTGTTTTGTGTGCTAGGGTGATATTCTAGTTAATTTGTTTCTATGTTGGCCGGTGTGGTTCTCAATCAGAGGCAACGTGAATCAGCTGTTGCTTGTTGTCTCTGATTGGGAACCATACTTAGGCAGCCTGTTTTCCACAGTGTGTTGTGGGATCTTGTTCCGTTTGGTTTGTGTAACCGTAGGACTGCACGTTTCGTATCGTTTGTTGTTTTGTTCTGGAATAAAATAAGTATGTTCACTTATCACGCTGCGCATTGGTCCACTTCCTCCGACGATCGTGACATCTCTCTACTATTATTCTGACAATTCATATTCTTAAAATAAAGTGGTGATCATAACTGACCTAAGACAGGGAATTGTTACTAGGATTAAATGTCAGGAATTGTGAAAAACTGAGTTTAAATATATTTGGCTAAGGTAAACATCTGACTTCAACTGTATACACTACCGGTCAAAAGTTTTAGAACACATACTCATTCAAGGGTTTTTCTTTATTTTTACTATTTTCTACATTGTAGAATAATAGTGAAGACATCAAAACTATGAAATAACACATATGGAATCATGTAGTAACTAAAAAATTGTCAAACAAATCAAAATATATTTTATATTTGAGATTCTTAAAATAGCCTTGATGACAGCTTTGCACACTCTTGGCATTCTCTCAACCAGCTTCATGAGGTAGTCACCTGGAATGCATTTCAATTAACAGGTGTGCCTTCTTAAAAGTTAATTTGTGGAATGTCTTTCCTTCTTAATGCTTTTGAGCCAATCAGTTTGTGTTTTGACAAAGTAGGGGGGGTATACAGCGGTTAGCCCTATTTGGTAAAAGACCAAGTCTATATTAAGGCCAAGAACAGCCCAAATAAGCAAAGAGAAACGACAGTCCATCATTACTTTAAGATATGAAGGTAGTCAATCCGGAAAATGTCAAGAACTTTGAAAGTTTCTTCAAGTGCAGTCGCAAAAACCATCAAGCGCTATGATGAAACTGGCTCTCATGAGGACCGCCACAGGAATGGAAGACCCAGAGTTACCTCTGCTGCAGAGGATAAGTTCATTAGAGTTATCAGCCTCAGAAATTGCAGCCCAAATAAATGCTTCACAGAGTTCAAGTAACAGACACATCTCAACATCAGCTGTTCAGAGGAGACCGTGTGAATCAGGCCTTCATGGTCGAATTGCTGCTAAGAAACCACTACTAAAGGACACCAATAAGAAGAAGAGACTTGCTTGGGCCAAGAAACACGAGCAATGGACATTAGACCGGTGGAAGTTTGTCCTTTGATCTGATGAGTCCAAATTGGAGTCTTTGTGAGACGCGGTGTGGGTGAACGGATGATCTCAACATGGTTATTTTCCACCGTGAAGCATGGAGGAGGAGGAATTATGGTGTGGGGTTGCTTTGCTGGTGACACTGTCTGTGATTTATTTAGAATTCAAGGCACACTTAATCAGCATGGCTGCCAGAGCATTCTGCAGCGATACGCCATCCCATCTGGTTTGGGCTTAGTGGGACTATCATTTGTTTTTCAACAGGACAATGACCCAATACACCTCCAGGCTGTGTAAGGGCTATTTTACCAAGAAGGAGAGTGATGGAGTGCTGCATCAGATGACCTGGCCTCCACAATCCCCCGACCTCAACCCAATTGAGATGGTTTGGGATGAGTCGGACCGCAGAGTGAAGGAAAAGCAGCCAACAAGTGCTCAGAATATGTGGGAACTCCTTCAAGACTGTTGGAAAAACATTCCAGGTGAAGCTGGCTGAGAGAATGCCAAGGGTGTGCAAAGCTGTCATCAAGGCAAAGGGTGGCTATTTGAAGAATATCAAATCTCAAATATATTTTGATTTGTTTAACACTTTTTGGGTTACTACATGATTCCATTAGTGTTATTTCATAGTTTTGATGTCTTCACTATTATTCTACAATGTAGAAAATAGTAAAAATAAAGAAAAACCCTTGAATGAGTAGGTGTTCTAAAGCTTTTGACCGGTAGTGTATATAATATTTTTTGAAGGCACTGTATATGTACATATCTACCTCAATGACCTCATACCCCTGCACAACGACTTGGTACATACCCCGTGCATATAGCCAAGTTATTGTTATTCATTGTGTATTTATTCCGCATGTTAAATTTCTATAATTTTTCAATTTTTCTCTCTGCATTGTTAGGAAGGGCCCATAAGTAAGCATTTCACTGTTAGTTTACATCTGTTGAAGCACGTGACAAATAACATTTGATTTGATGTGATTTGAATGGTGAATTGGAGGCGTGCTTCAATCACCAGTTGAAAAATAAAATAAAAATAAATAAATAAAAGTAGTAGCTATTTTTAATTGTGGCCATCAAAACTGTTGTTAACACAAGATTGCATTTAAAATTTTTGCTCAATGACTGGGCTTATATAAAAGCACGTTTCACTCCAGCAGCAATGAGCTGAAGAGCTGCAGTAGCAGCTCTAGTGCTGAGGGGATATTCCGCTCAAAATGGGCTCTGTATGCTGTGCTCGTGTGATAAATAAGATGCATGGCGGCTAATGAAAATACACACGCACCAATTTAGTTCCACTACGTTGTGCAAATTAACCTATAGACTGATAAGCATGACGGTCAAATTTATTTACATCGACTTGTATTTCCATCAATAAATAAAAAGCCTGCAATTACCAGCAAACAAATCTCTATTACCCAGAAGTTAAATTCTCTCGTAAAAGTTTGTCACTTCCTGTTTTACTTCTGGGGGGAATGCTGTTAACAACTGTGATTACCTTTGTGCAAAGGAAGGAAGCGAAGTCTCCTCCCTCTTAAGTGGAAACTCTCGCCGAAACTCTGCTAATTTCACCCGTATTTATTATTGGCAAAAATCTCTATTTTGTTTTCATGAATTTTTACGATACAGACAATTTTTACGTTGTGGCTGTGGGATCTTGTGGAAACTGTTTATCATTCGCACACAGGCTTGAAAACCTCCCCACCAGTTTAAGCACCACCTTCGCCCAATCCTGATTCGTCCAAATAATCAACGATGAAAACCCAAAACCAGGAACTGCTGCTGTAATCACATAATTCTACGTGAGCCTTGACAGATTCTAGCCGTTTCATCTGTCCACGAGAGATTACCAGCTAACGTAAACCCTGGTGTGTGTGTGTGTGTTTCTCCAGGGAGTGTTTGTAAGGGCTGTGGCCTGTGAGAGGGGCTTTTGTGTTCTTTGCGTGTGTGTTTGTGTTTGTGTTAGGAGAATGTGTGTGTGTGTGTTTGTGTTAGGGGAATGTGTGTGTTTGTGTTAGGGGACGCGAGAGGGAAGGAAAAAGCTGAGCTGTGGTAGGTCTGACATCCACCTCCTCCAACCCTTCCTTCCGAAGAACTCTTCTACTCTATTTAAACACAATGTGTGCTTCACTTTTGCACATTAAATGAGGATAAATTATGTCTACTGGAGGATATTTCTATTCCATGAAATCATCACCCACCTCTCCCTCAGGAGGAATACACAGGTGTTGTAGAAAGCCCTACTTTAGGTAATGATATAGAACTGAAGGATGGGCACACACACACACATACACCCTCTTCTGTAATGCTCAATATGTGCTGTCCTTAGGAATATTCAACTCCTCCGTAACTACTATCTAAACATGGCTAATGTATTTAGTGTCATTGTGTCCTGGGTTGATGGGTGATCTTATTCTATCACGACATGTGCAGCAATTTAGACAATCTTCTCAGCGCTGGGATGATCTAGCGAGCCCTAGATCAGCTCCACTGTATTTGAGGGAGAGTTCAGGTATAGTGCAACATGTCCTATCTATCTGTGCGTTGTACACATACAGTGTCAACCCCCTGCATCGGACACAAGGGGGCGGTATGGAGCTCACCTCTGGGTTTTGACACAATAGCAGGACACCATTCTTGTCCAGATTAGACTGATATTCTGAAACAGAAAGAGCGATGGTGATTTAAAGAGGGTTGCAAGGACCTCAAGGCAAGAGAAGAAAGGAGTAAGACGAGAAAGGGGTAGAGAGAAAAGAGGGAGGAGGAGGACAGTAGAGAGATACTGTAGATGATAGAGGGAGGAGGAGGAGGAGGAGGAGGACAGTAGAGAGATACTGTAGATGATAGAGAGAGGAGGAGGAGGAGGAGGAGGACAGTTAAGAGATACTGTAGATGATAGACAGAGGAGGAGGACAGTAGAGAGATACTGTAGATCAGTGTTTCCCAACCCTGGTCCTCCAGTTCCCCCAACAGTACACATTTTTATTGTAACCCTGGACAAACACACCTGATTCAACTCATTGAGGCCTTGATGATTAGTTGACAAGTTGAATGAGGTGTGTTTGTCCATGTCACGATCGTCGGTGAGAGAGGAGGACCAAGGCGCAGCGTTGAAGGCGAACATATTTATTATATTAATGATCACACGATCAAAACAACAAAACGATGACGTGACAGTCAATGGTAATACACAAACCAAATACGAACAAGAAACCACAATGAATGAGTGCCAAACGGCTACCTAAGTATGACTCCCAATCAGAGACAACGAGCTACAGCCGTCTCTGATTGGGAGCCACCCTGGCCAACATAGATCTACAAAACCAGAAAGTGAAACCTAGAACACACATAGACTATACACACCCTGGCTCAACATATTAGAGTCCCCAGAGCCAGGGCGTGACAGTACCCCCCCCCTAAAGGCGCGGACTCCGACCGCGCCCACCAAACACCACAGGGGAGGGACCGGGTGGGCACTCCGCTTAGGCGGCGGATCCGGCTCCGGGCCTGATCCCCGCTCCCTCTCCAACCCCCCAAAGTACCCCTGGTCCGGTCTGGCCCCGCTGGCCGGAGCTGGACTGCACACTGGTGGAGCGGATTGCTCTAGCTCCGGCGTGAAGCATCTGACCGGTGCCGGACCAGCCACCGGTGGAACAGGCACGGGCCGTGCCGGACTGACGACGCACACCACTGGCTTGGTGTGGGGAGCAGGAGCGGGCCGAGCCGGGCTGTCGAAGCGCACCACTGACTTGGTGCGGGGAGCAGGAACGGGCCGAGCCGGGCTGACGAAGCGCACCACTGACTTGGGGTGGGGAGCAGGAACGGGCCGAGCCGGGCTGACGAAGCGCACCACTGACTTGGTGCGGGGAGCAGGAACGGGCCGAGCCGGGCTGACGAAGCGCACCACTGACTTGGTGCGGGGAGCAGGAACGGGCCGAGCCGGGCTGACGAAGCGCACCACTGTCTTGGTGCGGGGAGCAGGAACGGGCCGAGCCGGGCTGACGAAGCGCACCACTGACTTGGTGCGGGGAGCAGGAACGGGCCGAGCCAGGCTGACGAAGCGCACCACTGACTTGGTGCGGGGAGCAGGAACAGGCCGGACCGTACTGGGGACACACACCACTGGTCCTACGCAGGGATCTGGAATGGGCCGGACCGGACTGGTAACACACCCCAGTACCTCTCGCCGTGCCTCTACACCTTCCATCCCCTCTTCGACCAGTGGCCCCCGTAACCTGGCGGCCTCCTCTGCCAATCCGCTGGGCCGCTCTGCCGCGGTCTCCTGCTGGCCCGTCGTCCACGGCGTTAGCCCCCCCCTAAAAAAATTCTGGGCGTCTCTCCTACCCGTGGACCAGGTCTCCATGTCCCTCGCCAGCCTTTCGCCCTTCTGCCACAATGTCAAGCCCTTCTCTTCCTCACTCGGCTTGACCCAGTCGAGGAGGCGAAGGAGATCTGCTAGAGATCTCCCTGGCGATGGCTCCTGGACACGCTGCTTGGTCAAATCTTGGTGGTTTCTTCTGTCACGATCGTCGGTGAGAGAGGAGGACCAAGGCGCAGCGTTGAAGGCGAACATATTTATTATATTAATGATCACACGATCAAAACAACAAAACGATGACGTGACAGTCAATGGTAATACACAAACCAAATACGAACAAGAAACCACAATGAATGAGTGCCAAACGGCTACCTAAGTATGACTCCCAATCAGAGACAACGAGCTACAGCCGTCTCTGATTGGGAGCCACCCTGGCCAACATAGATCTACAAAACCAGAAAGTGAAACCTAGAACACACATAGACTATACACACCCTGGCTCAACATATTAGAGTCCCCAGAGCCAGGGCGTGACAGTCCAAGGTTACAATAAAAATGTGTACTGTTGGGGGAACTGGAGGACCAGGGTTGGGAAACACTGCTGTGGATGATAGAGAGAGGAGGAGGGGAAAATAGAGATGGAGAGAGACAAAGCAGTTAAGACAGGAGACTATACAAAAAGATAGAATGAGAGAAAGATACTGAGAGAGAGAGAGAGAGAGAGAGAGAGAGAGAGAGAGAGAGAGAGAGAGAGAGAGAGAGAGAGAGAGAGAGAGAGAGAGAGAGGGAAGGAAGGAAGGAAAGAAAGGGGGCAGAAGGAGAGAAGATTATTTCACGGTGCCTGAATGCGATGACATGCGAGTGGTGCATTGTGGGTAGCTTTGGCCTGGGGGAAACGACAGTGTGCTGGAGCAGAAGGAGCGGGATGGAGAATCTGTGCAGTGCCACCATACACACACACACACACACACACACACACACACCATTCTATATACAGTAGAACTGTCTTCTCAGTGGAAATAGTATGACCAATAGCAGTGATCGGCTCATCAACAAAAAAATGTAACTCAACAGAAATATATAATCTACAAACCCATAGCAGTAACACAGTAGTAAGACAGTCATAACACACTGTGACAAAGGAGATTATGAGTACTCAGTGTAACAGCGGTGAGGACAGCCTCTATGTTAGGTAGCCACTGATGAGCAGTAATGATAATTGTGCTGCTCAGATTGAAGTGGGGATGTAATGATGTTTGGACTGGAGATGTAGCCTAATGGTAATTCAGTATAGGCCGGTTAGGGCCAGTTTTCCTCTCTGCTCCAGTTGGCTTGAGCTTCATGAATACGCTAATACGTTAACTTAACACGACAGCCCAGTGACTTCACACATCCTGGGCACTGCAGACATCTCTGACTCATAGCCTGTGTGTGTGTGTTTGTGTGTGTGTGTGTGTGTGTGTGTGTGTGTGTGTGTGTGTGTGTGTGTGTGGGTGCCCTGTCTCTGGTTGGAGGGTCTTTGCTGTATGTCTAGCTGGATCCTTCAGGCAGCTTCGAGAACACTTCACTCACGTGGCTGTGTGTGTGACATACACACAGGGTCATATGGACTGAATAGCCTCTTAAGGCTGGTTTTTTTGAGAGGTTAGAGGTGACTTTGACTGTTTCTCTCTGTCTCTGTCACACACGGGCAACACAAGCAAGCGTGATCGCACACACACATACACATGTACACACATTCAAACACATTCCCATTTCCACACACATCCCCCCTCTGTCTCCATCACTGTGCAGTGTAATTCATGATGCAGCTCACTGTCCCATTTTGTTGTCCTCAACGCTGTGTGTGTGTCTTTGTGTCTGTGTGTGTGTGTGTGTGAATGAGAAGACTCAACCCATGTTGTTCATTTTCTTTTAGTTTTGTTTCATTATTGCTTGTAGAATCAACCATCTTCCATACATTAGGGAAAATATGCATATTTTCTCCTTCAGCACGCACACACACACACACATACACACACACAGACACACACACGCACACACACACACACACACACACACACGCACACACACACACACGCACACACACACACACAAACCTCTTGGAAGGTCACCCTCCCAAAAGAGGTTTCTTACCTAAAAGGGTATTTTCCTGGTTAAATAAAGGTTAAATACAATTTTCAAAAGCACACACATTATAGCTGCCTACTAAGAATCTGTACTTCAAAATTAGACAGTATCAAAAGATATGAACAATAGTTTACAAAGAAAACCAAACAAAATCCAAACTACCACTAATTCAGAAGATAACATTTTACACTTATCAACAAACAAACATTTATGAACACATTTTTAATACATTTTTGATACCCTCAGAGGAAATGGAATTGATATGTTTTGATATATTTGGGAAAACCCAGACACAGAGATCTAGAGATGTGTGTCTTGCCCAGTTTATATTCACAGCAACTGATGTACCAAGTCTCCGCTCCACACCACAGCACTCTTCACTGGTTATCATCCAGAGAGATAAATTAGGACCTTTCTATCTTTTTCCTTTCTTTCTTTCCTTTCTGAAGTGAACTTTGTACTGATTTCAGCTCTCAGTAGATATGGTCTGTAGTTCCCTTATTTGCATGTAGTAGTTTTGGATGGGACAACATGGGGGTATGTTGGGTTGGGAAATTACATTAGAACTTTCACTATGAGGTGACCTATTGATACCAACAGAACCTGTCACAGGCAATGGCTTTTTCCAGCAGTGGTTGATATGTGCTTGATATGTACTGTCCTGTCCTCTGTTTGAGGTGTAGACCAGGTACGATTGATGGGTAGGGTGACAAAGGTTTTGGGTCAGGTCCCAGTTCAGTGCATGGGACAAGAGGTTAAAGTTTAAGCTGAAGATTAGAGTTTTAAGTCAGGGCACACACACACACACACACACACACACACACACACCTACGACAGTAGTTTCAGGTACAGGGTTCAACGTTCCAGGTTCAAAGTGTTTGTGGGATAAAGTTCACAGTTCACTCGATCCCATCTCTTAGGCGATAGCGTTCTCTAGTGGTTCCTTCTCGTCTGCGCTGCCGTGATCGGCCTTACTCGTCTCCTCACTCTTCTTCAGCTCCCGCTGGTACTTGGCCATAAGGGCAGCGTAGGCACAGCCGTACACCGCTGCAGCCAGCATCATCATCAACACGATGCCACACACCACGCCAGTCACGATCACCGTGGCGATGGCGTGACGCAGGTTCACCGGGCGAGGTCTCTGCTTGGGCTCACACTCCGGGAGACCACTCCCTCCTCCTCCATACCCCTCCCCCATTCCCAGGGGGCCGTGCGGGTTGCCGTTGCCGTGGGTGTGACCCCTGGTTGACCTCTCAGACTCCAGGTGGTGTATGTTGGAGAATAGGTAGTTGTAGCTGGTGGTCATGCAGGAATGGAAGAGCTGGTAGGGAACCTTCTGGAGATCTTTCTCCTTCATCTCCTCTGGTTGGGAGCAGGATACCTCATCCACCACTCCACCTGGAAATGGAGAGAGTGTGAGAGGGTGGAGAGAGGGAGTGAGGTTATTATATCAGTAAAAACCCTGAATGTTCGCTTCATGCCTAAAACCTACTGCTATAGACAATACCACTTCTGCAGGTGTGTTCCATGCTATGGTCTGAATACAAGTCAGTAGGACAGGCTGTAAAAGTGTAATGACTGACTCTATGTCCATGTGTTGTCACCTGTTGAGAATAGCCACGCAATCTCCCTCTGTGACACATGCCATGTCTGACTTCAGTCTAACTTCCTGTCATAATTACCTTTAATCACAGTAGCTAGCACTGACTTGAATAAGGCTACCTGAGCTCTGAGATGGTAATTACCAGAGGATCTTAATTACTTTTTTAGATTAAATGGCCAGAGTTAATGAGTGTGTCCTGATTCTGTTAATGACTGAACATTCAAATATGAGGCACTAAAGAGCATGGTAGACAAGTTAATAGTCAGGACATAACCTTATGTCTCTCTCACCCTCCCTCAGCTCCCCCCCCCCCCCCCCCTCTCTCTCTCTCTCTCTCTCTCTCTCTCTCTCTCTCTCTCTCTCTCTCTCTATCTCTCTTTCTCCCTCTTTCTCTCTTTCTCTCTCTCTTCCTCCATCCCTCCCTCCCTTCCTCTCTCTCTCTTTCTCTCTAATAGTCCAAACATGTCCTATTTTCAGTAGTGCTCCATCAATATAGATGTATTTAGATGTGCTCATTATATTAATCTTTCAGATTGGGAGGCCTTTACAAAGGGAAATGAACCGTTCAGATCCTGGAGTTGTATGTAGGTCGAGTGCGTGACAGTGTTTGTCCTTAGCCACACATGTCCTCTGATGTGTGTGTGTGTGTGTTGTGTTTGTGTGTTTAGGTTTCTGTCAGGGATGATCAGCAGTTTTTTCCTCTGATTACATTCATTCATTAGGCCAGATCTGAATTAATCTTTATCTGAGAGAGATGGTGATGATGCATTCTGAACTGAATGTATGAATTCATAACCAAGCTTATCTTTTTATTCCTCTATTGATAATGCATCTGTCCATTAGCTCAGCAGACTGACACGTTAGCACACGTTAACACTACACTCACACATTCACAGTACACTATGCATTACATGACGAGAAATGACACAGACACAAGTTCCCCTCTCTCCTCCTCCCCTCCACTCTCTCGCTCTCTGTCAGTGGTTAACATGTTTATACTGATGTGGATCTTGATTTGAGCCAGTTTGCTACAGTAGGAAAATAATCCTGTTGCAGCTGGAAATTTGAATTATTATGTGGATTATAATTAATATACATTTTTGTATGGGTTGATACATTTTTCATAAAGGAAAATCAAGTCTGAAATTTCAAAGTGGAAATTACAAACTTCAGAAGCCTTTTTAAACCTCATTGCATTTTACATTTCCTTCATTGCAGGAAAGTTCTCCTGCAACAGGGTGATCAAATTAAGATCCTACATCTGTATTCAGCCACATTCCCGTAGCTGGGTCCAGACTGAGGCACCACAGGGATCAGCTGTGACATTACATTACCCACACATTACTTATCTGATAAAAATAACATGATAAACCACACACACATTCACATGGGTGCACACACACTCTCTTTGCTAATTGGACGACAGTTTTAGCTTAATCCGCAATGGGCTGTGGCACTCTGGGGGAGGAGTATTACATTTTTGTATAATGGGTGTTTTGGCTCATAGTGTGTGTGTGTGTGTACTGTATGTGTGTCCTCATTCTCAGAAGAGGTCAACAGCATATTTTGTAAGCAGTGAGTGATGGTGACGTGCGTTGCCAGCTTTGAAGATAGCTGGTAAAACTCTTTAACTCTGTAACTATATTCATGCCATTGGTTGTAGCTAGTTCACCTACTACCTGAACCCCATCCACATGACTCAACTGGCCCCCATCCATCCATCCTCACCTCTGAAGAGGAAGGTCTCCAACCACAGTTTGAGGCCTATGACCTGGCAGTCACACCTCCAGGGGTTCCCTCTCAGGCTTAGCTGACCCACGCCCTCCAGGTTCTCCAGTAGGGACTTGTCCAGCCGCTGCAGCCTGTTGTGGGCTAGCCCTAGCTGGGACAGGTTCCTCAGGCTCTCCCCCATAGCACCAGGCAGACCCGTCAGACTGGGCACAGAACAGAGACAGAACAGGTCCATTATACAACTGGTGGCGGTGGGAGAGTGAATGGGTAAGTTATTTACCATCTCATAACAGAAAAGTCAGTCTTGCTGTGGAAGCTGTTATTGCACAGGTCTAGGTGTGATAGTATATATGTTATGTGACAGGTCTAGGTGTGATAGAGATTGTATGGGTATCTGTTGTGTGACAGGTCTAGGTTTGATAGAGATTGTATGGGTATCTGTTGTGTGACAGGTCTAGGTTTGATAGAGATTGTATGGGTATCTGTTGTGTGACAGGCCTAGGTGTGATAGAGATCGAATGTGTACCTGTTGTGTGACAGGTCTAGGTGTGATAGAGATCGTATGGGCCCTAGCAGTCTTCTGTCCAGTTCTCTCAGGGCGTTATTGGCCAGACTGAGACGTTGTAGCCCTCTCAGACCGAGTAGTGTAGAGGGAGACACAGACGTGATGGAGTTATTGGATAGGTCCAGAACACGCAGCAGGGGCGTGTCTCGGAATGCCATGGAACCCAGCCCTCGGATACGGTTGTCTTGGAGATGGAGTTCTAGAGTGTCTGGTTGGAGATGGCGAGGGATGTCATATAAGCCCCGCCCTCGGCAGTCAACGACTTTTGTCCGGCCGTCACAGACACACCCCTTAGGACAGGAGAGGGATGGAGGGAGGAGGAGGGAGAGGAGGATACATACTGCTACTACAGCTGTGGAGAGAGAGAGAGAGAGAGAGAGAGAGAGAGAGAGAGAGAGAGAGAGAGAGAGAGAGAGAGAGAGAGAGAGAGAGAGAGAGATCAGATACACACCTATTCACACAAACAACTTTACAGTCACACTTTATAGTCAATTGTGAAACAACCGTAAATAGTAAACTCATCTGAAGGTTTCTCTAGTTCAAAGAGGAGAGACATATCTTCTTCCCAAGGTCTGACACACACACACACACACACACACGCACAACAGATATTGGGTGTCGGATCCTCTGTGTGCCTCATTGAAATAACTTCCTGTGTCTATTTGGTCTGGGACATAGTGGTATTTATATTGTGAGGATCTGAGAGGGGATACGGTGGGTAGATGTGATACTCTGAGACCAGCCTGTGAACACTCCTCATAGACACCAGACTCTTATTAAACTGTAATCAGCCAGTTCAATCACTTGAACTATGAAGGCCATATAGACTGAGCACACAAGTCACAGCAAACACTGTTACCATCCAACCACTACATGGCTCCTGATATTGCTAGCCTGTAATTTATGCATTGCAGTGGTGAAGACCAGAGGTTTTACATAAAAGGTTGAATATTTTGTCTGGGTGTTTGTTGAGAGTCTCCAGGGGTCCCCAGAGTTTAGTTGTAATAGTATCAGACAAGGTGAATGGGGAAGTATGAGTGTGATGTCCTGTTCTCTCTCTCCAGCTGTGTAGAGAGCTTGTCAGAGAGGGTCATTATTTGTGAATTTGGAGGAGGGTACCAACCAACGCCTCAGGTAAACCACAAATGACTCACACGAATGTCATATACCACAGCACTTACCAGTGGTGGACAAAGTACTTAATTGTCATACTTGAGTGAAAGTAAAGATACCTTAATAGAAAATGACTCAAGTAAAAGTGAAAATCACCCAGTAAAATACTACTTGAGTAAAATTCTAAAAGTATCTGGTTTTAAAATGCACTTAAGTACAGTGGTGGGAAAAGTACTGAATTTTCATACTTGAGTAAAAGTAAAAAGTATGTTATACATCAAATTCCTTATATTAAGCAAACCAGATGGCACGATTTTCTTGTTTTTTTATTTATTTAGGGCACACTCCAACACTCAGACATAATTTACAAACGCAATATTTGTGTTTAGTGAGTCCGCTAGATCAGAGGCAGAAGGGATGACAACACATTATATTTATAGGTTCGTGAATTGGAACATATTGCTGTCCTGCCTGAGCATTTGAAATGTAACAAGTACTTTTGGGTGTCAGGGAAAATGTATGGGAGTAAAAAGTACATATTTTATTTTGTAATGTAGTGAAATAAAAGCAAAAGTTGTCAAAAATATAAATAGTAAAGTACAGTACAAAAAACTACTTAAGTACTACTGCAACGTATTTTTACTTAGTTACTTTACGCCACTGTGACTTACCCAACATGCACACGCACATGCAGACAGGCACAAACGCATGCGCACACACATGCACAAACATGCACACACACACGCACGGACACACACACACATAATAACAATGTGATGATAATATTGCTACTACATAGTTATTAGACAGAATCTCACAGTTGAGTTATTGAGTTGACAGATTTCCTCCAACAGTAGCCCTGCTGACCCACCAGTGTTCCATCTATCTGCTACCTGTTTCACTGGTTGTCCTACCTGTCATATCTACCTCTCGTCCCCTTGCCAGGTCAGCCGTTCCTGGTTGAGCGGAGAGTAGTGAAGGGGGCTGAAAGCTGCTTACTGATCCGTTAGCAGTCCAGTTAGAGCCTGACTAGAAGTCCGTATAGCTTCTGGTTCAGTTCTGGTTAGGTTCCAATAAGTAATCTGTTAGCAATCCATGAGCTGTCCAGTTAGCCTTCTCGTTGAGGTTCGATCCTTAGCCATCGGTTAGCGTGCATTAGCAGACACAGCTACGTTGGTAGGTTGTAGGTTGTTGGTATGGTAGAGCAATGCCCAGCGACAGAACCACTCAGTGCCCTCAGGACCCCAAGCCCTGACTCTGTGGGTGGGAAACCCCATCAGAGCAGAGAGATCAGAACAGAACAGAGCAGTAGCCTTCACTGCCAGCTAGCAAGCCTGGGAATAACAGCACTGGACTGACTCTCTCTCTCTCTCTCTCTCTCTCTCTCTCTCTCTCTCTCTCTCTCTCTCTCTCTCTCTCTCTCTCTCTCTCTCTCTCTCTCTCTCTCTCTCTCTCTCTCTCTCTCTCTCTCTCTCTCTCTCTCTCTAGTCAAGCGTATTGTGGTGAGTGTGACGGTGTGTCATCTCGCAGTGGACAGCTGTGCCTCTTAATACAC
This sequence comes from Coregonus ussuriensis, assembly GCA_031479575.1. Classification (NCBI taxonomy): domain Eukaryota; kingdom Metazoa; phylum Chordata; class Actinopteri; order Salmoniformes; family Salmonidae; genus Coregonus; species Coregonus ussuriensis. The sequence continues at coordinate 11,897,732 of CM062502.1, read as the reverse complement.
TGTGTGCTCACAAACACACGCACACATACACACACGCACACATACACATACATACTAATACACGCAGTCATACATGCTTGTTAGTCTGTCTCTGATGACATTACGCTTGAGTCGCAGGCATAAAGGCTTGCCGAACATGCCCTCAGTCACAACACACACACACACACATATACAAACAAGCAAACCTACAAACGCATACACACACAGTGTGGATGTTAAGCTTTTGCGATATGCGTGTGTAAGATGTGTTTGCATGTAAAAGGATTGTAAAAAGATTGCCTCTCTTGCTCGGAGGAAGCGTAGGCAGGCAGGCAGGAGATAGAGAGGTAGAGAGAAAGAGACAGATTGAGCTAAATGAGGAAATCATTTTTAATGATGGACGTTATTAAGCACACAAGCTGATGACCATTCCTCCCTCCCTCCCTTCTTTCCTCTCCCTCCCACATTTCATCCCTCCTCCATCTATCTCTCATCCCTTCATCTTGTAACAGGGTTCACAGACTTTCTCCTGCTGCTCATAAGCTTTTTATATAACAAGCTTATAATTAGTGAATTTATTTCAGCAGATGCTTCACTACAACAGCCAGACGTCGGCTCGGTGGGGTTATCACATTCACACGCACCGCACCGCACACATACACGCGCACACACACACACGCGCACACACGCAATCACGCACACACACACACGCACACACACCCACACACACACACATAATGTTTTGATATGTTATGGACAAGCCCCACAGTGTCCAAATGATATGGATTGATATGGATAGACACCACAAGAATGTAATTCTCTGGATTTTTAAGTTTAGCAATTACATCTGGTCCTCTGTAGCTCAGTTGGCAGGTAGAGCATGGCGCATGCAATGCCAGGATAGTGGGTTTGCTTCCTGGGACCACCCATAGGTAAAAAGTATGCACACATGACTGTAAGTCGCTTTGAATGAAAGCGTCTGCTAGATGGCATACAGTATATACTAAGTGTCTGCTAGATGGCATACAGTAATAATAATAATATGCCATTTAGCAGACGCTTTTATCCAAAGCGACTTACAGTCATGCGTGCATACATTTCTGTGTATGGGTGGTCCCGGGGATGGAACCCACTACCCTGCCGTTACAAGCACCGTCCTCTACCAACTGAGCTACAGAGGACCACCAGTATGTACTAAGCGTCTGCTAGATGGGGTACTGTATGTACTAAGCGTCTGCTAGATGGGGTACTGTATGTACTAAGCGTCTGCTAGATGGGGTACTGTATGTGTCAGCGATAATATTTCCTGGGTCAGATATACAGATCCCCTGTAGCTCAGTTGGTAGAGCATGGCGCTTGCAATGCCAGGGTTGTGGGTTCGTTGTGGGGGCCAGTATGAAAAAAAACTCACTAACTGTAAGTTGCTCTGGATAAGAGCTTCTGCTATATTACTAAAATGTCAAATGTAAATACAATGGTGGAATTGTTTTAAAATGAAAAAGCTCAATTTGTCAACAACGCTTGGATGTGCTGTTGACGTGTTCTTATTAGAGCTCTCAGTGAAATAAAACAACTGTGAAATCTAAAATCTAAAATTGTCCATTAGTTAAATGAGATATCAGGGCTGTCAGGAAATGTTTTTAATTAGTGTAATTAATCAGTGAATTAATTAGAAAAGCATGGCCTTTCTGCTTAGCGTTACGTGTCAACATCTCACTGTTGGCTTAGATAATAATACTGCTTCTGCACGACCCCTAATAATTAAATACAGCCCTAGTTACTATTAAGGTGATGATGATGAGGAAGATGAAGAAGATGATGATGAGGAAGACGATCATGAGGAAGATGAGGAGGAGGAGGAGGAGGACGAGGAGGAGGAGGAGGAAGATGATCATGATGATGATGAGGAAGATGATCATGAGGATGATGATTATGATGATGATGATGATGGGGATGAGGAAGATTATGACGAGGAAGATGATCATGATGAAGATGATTATGATGATGAGGAAGATGAGGAAGATTATGATGATGATGACCAATTTATTTATTTATTATTTATTATTATGATGATGAATATGGTGATGAGGAAGATTATGATGAGGAAGATGATCATGAGGAAGATGATTATGATGATGAGGAAGATTATGAGGAAGATTATGATGATGATTGTGATGATGATGATGGTGATGATGAAGATGATGAAGATGAGGAAGATGATGATGATGATAATGATGATATGAGGGGCTGAAAGGAGGATTTAGACGCTGTCGAGCATGATCAATTAAAAAAGTAGGACAACCAACATTCCCTAAACCTGGAGTCATTAAGGCCCCATTTCTCTGTGTGTAAATGTGTGTGAGAGAGACAGAATCCATATTTCCCTGACTGCATACTGCATACCCCCGCTGACTGCACTGCAGGGGAGCTGTTAAAGAGATTAACATTACCTAATCCCTATACACACCTTCCCTGACCCACTTATAGCACACACACACACACACACACACACGCACGCACGCACGCACGCACGCACGCACGCACGCACGCACGCACGCACACACACACACACACACACACACACACACACACACACACACACACACGAACACACACACACACACACACACACACACACACACACACACACACACACACACACAGACACACACACACAGACACAGACACAGACACAAACACAGACACAAACACACACACCAACAGTACTTTTTAGAATATAAAAGACAGGACTATCATTTTATCACAACCAAATAAAGATGACTAGCAGCTGATTCAGACCCTCTCAGTGCGTGGCAACTCTCAGTAGACACCATGTACAGTAGGAGCCATGGATATTGTGAGACTGTTGCCATCTTTCAGCTGAATATCCTCTGTATGTTACAGTTTTTTACAATCACTTTGGCACTAATTTCAGAACCTTCACGTAATTTTTCAAAACTCTAGACACAAAACTCACAACCAATGATCAAAATGCACATTTTTCAAAACTCTAACACTTTTTTTCAATTGCTTGGATACAATACACAAAAAACTAAGATCATTTGTTCATTTAACAAAAATCACCTGTTCAATATGACACAACTTAACATCAAAGTACTACTATTTCAAAAGGCAATTCACACATTACATTTCAGATGAGTGTCTATTCATTTCATTACAATTATCCAACTATCAATTGATACAACTGCTCAAAATGATAAGTAACTGTTGCATTACTCTTAATGCATAGTTGTATGGAAACAGACTAACAATATGCCATGTTTAGATCATGAAAGTTTCAAGATAACGAGATTCATTGTCACCAATTAGCGTGGAGCATGAACCAATTAGACTACATTATTTATGGATGTAATATTTCATCATCATTCTTTATCAGACACCGTTTCTATGGTCCCATGTACCACCTTTTCAGACTATTTACAGTATTGACAGTACTGCACTGTATGGATGCAGGCCCTTGTAATTGCTTGTCCAATTCTGCCAACTCGTTACTGATTAGTTCACATTGTGGAACGAGTATATAAAGAATTGATTGGGATCCACTTGCAACAACATAGCGATACGTACTGTAACATGGAGCCGGCAGGTGATCCAGGTCACAATAGAGTTCAAGCAGTGGTGGGAGGAGGGCGAGGAAGACTTGTTGGTCAAAGGAATGGCAGGGGACAAGCACCCCTTCTGAGAGGGGGTCGTGGGGGAACGTGGTAGAGGACAAGGCCACGGACCAAGACAGCGGCAGCAACAGCAAAGAGTGTCCAATGAAATCTGAGCAATAGTTGTAGACCATGTCATAAATCATGGCATGACAATGACTGAGGCGGCTACAATGATACAACCAAACCTCAGAAGGTCAACCGTGGCCTCAATAATCAGAACTTTCTGCAATGAGAACCGGTAAGTCGTCAGCATGCACTAAACATTATGCTACTCTCAATTGTCAAATGACTGCATACCAATGTGTATCACAGAGTAGGTGATGTGACCAAGTTTCTTCTTACTGTAATGTTCCCTGTAGAATTGAGACTAGGCCAAATAGGGGAGGCAGAGGCAAAATTCTGACTGACCAACAAGAGCAGGCTATGGTCGATTTGGTTCGGGCCAGAAATTATATTCGCCTTACAGAAATTCGCCAGCATATCTTGGACAATGAAGACATGTTTAACAATGTGGAATCCATAAGTGTGCCGACTATTGCACGCATGCTGAAAAGGCACCAGGTGTCTTTAAAACAACTATACCGTGTGCCTTTTGAAAGAAATGCAGACAGAGTGAAGCAAATGAGGACTGAGTATGTTCAGGTATGTTCAGTTTCAAGATGGCTGTTGTAATAAAATTCCCTAATACTGTAATTCTACATTGTACAGTAATCAGTAAATCTCTTTCCAAAATGTATTTTTAGAGGGTGATGGAGCTGGATGCTGATGACAACCATCACAAATTCATATATTTGGATGAGGCAGGCTTTAACCTGGCCAAGACAAGGAGGAGAGGTCGGAATTTCATTGGCCAGCGGGCAACCATCCAAGTACCTGGACAACGTGGGGCCAACATTACCATGTGTGCGTCTATAACAGAAGATGGTGTGGTGGGACGCATACCTCGTATTGGATCATATAATGCAGCTCTCCTTGTAACCTTCCTTGATGAGCTCGATGAGGTCTGTAGAGCTGATGGCGTGACCTATGTCATTGTGTGCGATAATGTCAGGTTCCACCATGCTCATATGGTGCAAGCATGGTTTCAGGCCCATGCACAATTTACCACCCTATATTTACCCCCATACTCTCCTTTCCTTAACCCGATTGAGGAATTTTTCTACACATGGAGATGGAAGGTTTATGATAGGCGCCCTCATGAACAAGTCACTCTTCTCCAGGCCATGGATGACGCATGCAATGACATCACGGCAGACCAGTGTCAGGCCTGGATTCGCCATGCCCGAAGGTTTTTTCCAAGATGTTTGGCTAATGAAAACATCAATTGTGATGTAGATGAGAACCTGTGGCCAAAAATCCACAAGACAGAGTTGATGAAAATGTAGAAGTACAGACATCACTCCTATGCTTTTCTTTTTACAGTACAAGCAAGTTGAAGAACACTGCATTTGATGTTTTACAGTACTGTATTGTTTTTCATCAATATATTTCAGATTTTGTTCAATGATTCCACTGTGTCTGTAGTATTCTCTCTACTACTGCAGTACTTTTACAGGGATGTATTTACATGTAGTACCATAATGAAACATGTATCACCTATTTTGTACTACAATATTTCATGATTGTACGAACAATGACACAGTGAAACTATCGGTTGCTTGTGTGTGGGTGATCTAAATTAACGTTTCATTGGTATTTCACAATAAATGTGTTTTTGAACCAATGATTGTGCAAGTGCAAGATTTCTTTAAAGATATGAATGTACAATGCAATGTTTTGAACATTGGACAGCCTGTGTTACAAGTGATGACCGTTTTGAGTTTTGTGTCTAGAGTTTTGAAAAATGACGTCAAGGTTCTGAAATTAGTGCCAAAGTGATTGTAAAAAACTGTATTTCGCTGTGACTGTCACTAGTGTTCTCGTGTTTTCTGTACTCATTTCTCGTGTGCTGGGTTTGCAGCGAAGATACACACTAAGGCAAACGAACCACTTTGCTCTCAAATCACTGCTTTCCTCTGACAGCACAGTGTGTGTTTGGTTGTGTTTGCGTGTGTGTCTGTGTGTCTGTGTGTGTGTGTTTGCATATCTGTGTTTGTGTGAGTGAGAGAGGGAGAGACCTGCAGTGCTTATCTATGCCCCTGTACAGTGAACGACACACATATGACGCAGGCACACACATTCTTAGATTTGATAGTCTCATAATCATGGGCTGTTTTGAACCAGGTTGTCATGTTCCCTGTAGCTGTTTTGAACCAGGTTGTCATGTTCCCTGTACCTGACTGATCTGTTCACCAGATTGGTAGGCGAGGAATCTGACTGGTTTAATGTCAGGCCCTCTCTAATGTTTGGTGTATGCGTGTTTGTGCAATCACACAAACACACACGTCCACACACAGCAAAGCGGAAATCCCTAAACCGTCCAAATGAATTTTCTATTCTAATAACATGGATCAGATTAGTTGGATAAAGATTTTTATGAATTTGGTCTGCCGGCTTTCCTGTGTTTTGTCCCTGCCACAAATCATCTAATCTATTATGTCATGTCATTTCACATCATTGATTAATTAATTGATTGATTCATCATCTTTTTTTCACATGAAGTACATATTTGTCATTATTCTGTTGCTTCAATCTTCAGTGATTAGGCCCACCATGTTGTTCAGTGTGGGTGTTTGTATTAATGCTGCCCAACATCTTAAATTAGACCATTCCCTCCCTGTGTTTCCCACCCAGTCGCTGAAAAACCTTGGCTGTGCTTCTGATGAGATAATCTGCACCTGTTCCTCTGGGCTGGGCCTGCTGTGTGTGTGTGTGTGTGTGTGTGTGTGTGATTGAATGTGTGTGACATCCCCTCCACATGCCTCCAGCCGTATGGTGAATCAGTTTGACTTTGGCGTTCACAGGAGCATAAAAACACAAACCTGACCTAGATCGACAGACACACACACACTCACACACACACACACGCACAAACACACACAGACATGGATGATCATATACTCATATAATTTACACATTTTGTTTCCTGGTTAAAAATCCTTGATAGCCCTTAATCATATGATGTATGAGATTACAATTTCTCAGATTGTGAAATACCATTTGCTTGTGTGAGTGAACATGTTATGTGTGTGTTATGGAAACTGTGCTTTTAGGACCATATGTGGCTTCCAATTCTCCAATCCTCCATCTTGACTTTCCTCCACCCTCCCTCTCTGGTCAAACATCAGTGTGAAACGTGGCTTTTCTCTGGACACAAAGCCCCCTTTTAACATGGCAGTGTTCTGTGATGTTATGAACACCTGAGGAGAACAGCAGGAGGGAATGTGGGGGAGGAGGGCGGGGGACAGCTCTGAGACAGCTCACACATTCCATGTTCCATGCCAGGGATTTGATTCCCAGTTGGAATTCTGTCCAGATCTGTGTGTCTAGCTACCCGCTGTGTGAGCAGCTCTATATTCACGGCCCTGTTATCTACACTCTTAGAAAAAAGGGTTCCAAAAGGGTTCTTCAGCTGTCCCCATAGGAGAACCCTTTTTGGTTCCATGTAGAATTATTTTGGGTTCCATGTAGAGCCCTCTGTGTAAAGGGTTCTAGATAGCATTTTTTTTCAAAAGTGTAGGGGGGAAAATACAAGGGGGCAGACCGTGGGATGGATTTAGTGTGGACACGGAGAGAGAGAGGGTTTGGTTTGAGTCATGGCCATGGGTGATGCTGCTTTTGGACAGTGGTTCATAGAGACTGTCTTGTGACACATGCACCCACACTGTTTTGCATGTTCACAGATAGACAGGCCCTAACAGGCTTTTCACGGTGAGATATCACAGCCTAAAGCTGTCCTTCTACCAAGGTTACTGACATTAACTAACCTCAACACTATCCCACTGTCACCATGGCCATATTGGCCTCTCAGAAATAAGTTAGAAACTTTTAGATTTCACTTTTCTAAGTCAGTGCCTGACCCACTTTAAAGCCACACTCCTCAATTTCGGATCCCCCCAGAGCGAATTATAAACTTCAGTGTTTGTAACCCGACGGGTCTTAGCAAATACAACATAGAGTTATTTGATTTCAGTGTCTTTATAGAGCTGTCGAGTTAAACTAGATCTCACAGCCCATTTCCTTAGTATTTTAGTGTAAATGCCTAAAGTTATATTTGGTTAATCAGGAGCTTCTACTGTTCCTTGAAGCTGTTTCCATGTTTGTAGTGTGTCATCTGCAGGGAGGACACGTGCAGTTGTGACATCGCTGTCAAACAAATCACACTGCATCGCACACACACATACACATTACCATGTCCACACACACAAACACACACAGAAACAAACGCACAAACACACACACACACACACACACACACACACACACACACACACACACACACACACACACACACACACACACACACACACACACACACACACACACACACACACACACACACACACACACACACACACAGAATCACAATGAAACACACACACACAGGAGTGTACGCAGACACAGTTCTGTGGCCATAATGTCTATGTGGTGCTGTCTCCTCTCTTCCAGCTGTGGGGATCCAGATGAAGCTGGAGTTCTTCCAAAGGAAGTTCTGGACAGCCAGCCGACAGGTAAACACACAAACTTGGGCACAATGATAACAACACAAGATGCTTGTGTAAACAGAAAGTCTGTATTTCACATTATTTTATTGTGTTGCAGTGTGCAGCGTTGGATGGGAAATGCTCTATAAGCTGTGATAATGAGGTGAGTTGGATGACTTCACTCTACTAGAACTTCACTACTGTAAACATTTTATTCTTCCTCATCCTCCTCCTCTCTTCTCATCCTCCTCCTCTCTCCTCTCTTCTCATCCTCTCTCCTCTCTTCTCATCCTCTCTCCTCTCTTCTCATCCTCTCTCCTCTCTTCTCATCCTCCTCCTCTCTCCTCTCTTCTCATCCTCTCTCTTCTACTCTCTCCTCTCATCCTCCTCCTCTCTCCTTCTTCTCCTCTCCTCTCCTTTTCATCTTCCTCTCCCTCTGTAATCTTTATGAGACGTCCCCTTCTCTCCTCTCTGTCCTCCTCTTTCCTCTCTTTCCTCCTCTCTCCCCCTCTTCTCTCCTCTCTCCTCCTCTCTGCTCTCTCCTCCTCCTCTCTCCTCTCTGCCTCCTTTTCAGAACATCAACTGTTACCTGATAGACAACAATGGCTTCATCCTGGTAGCAGAGGACTACTCTCTGGTAAGATGTTATATCTCACACTGCACTGTCTCTCTGTCTGTGTGTCTGTCTGGAGAGATGATGGATCATAGGATCATAGATCATACAGGTCCTTATCACACTGCACTGTCTCTCTGTCTGTGTGTCTGTCTGGAGAGATGATGGATCATAGGATCATAGATCATACAGGTCCTTATCACACTGCACTGTCTCTCTGTATGTGTGTCTGTCTGGAGAGATGATGGATCATAGATCATACAGGTCCTTATCACACTGCACTGTCTCTCTGTCTGTGTGTCTGTCTGGAGAGATGATGGATCATAGATCATACAGGTCCTTATCACACTGCACTGTCTCTCTGTCTGTGTGTCTGTCTGGAGAGATGATGGATCATAGATCATACAGGTCCTTATCACACTGCATTGTCTCTCTGTCTGTGTGTCTGTCTGGAGAGATGATGGATCATAGATCATACAGGTCCTTATCACACTGCACTGTCTCTCTGTCTGTGTGTCTGTCTGGAGAGATGATGGATCATAGATCATACGGGTCCTTATCACACTGCACTGTTCTCTGTATGTCTTAAAGGAAAACTCCACCCAAAAACTATATTTTGGTATTTGTTTCATTAGTCCCAAAATGTTTTGCATGTCAGCACTCAAGCTTTCAAGATATATAACTTTCGAAATACAGAAATACAGCCGGTGTGATGCATTTTGCGTCATATGATGCTACGTTTCGCATCATATGATGTTTATTTACATTTACATTTTAGTCATTTAGCAGACGCTCTTATCCAGAGCGACTTACAGGAGCAATTAGGGTTAAGTGCCTTGCTCAAGGGCACATTAACGTCATTTAGCAGACGCTCTTAGCCAGAGCGACTCACAAATTGGTGCGTTCACCCTATAGCCAGTGGGATAACCACTTTACAATTGGGGGGGGGGGGGGGTAGAAGGATTCCTTTATCCTATCCCAGGTATTCCTTAAAGAGGTGGGGTTTCAAATGTCTCCGGAAGGTGGTGAGTGACTCCGCTGTCCTGGCGTCGTGAGGGAGCTTGTTCCACCATTGGGGTGCCAGAGCAGCGAACAGTTTTGACTGGGCTGAGCGGGAACTATGCTTCCGCAGAGGAAGGGGAGCCAGCAGGCCAGAGGTGGATGAGCGCAATGCCCTCGTTTGGGTGTAGGGACTGATCAGAGCCTGAAGGTACAGAGGTGCCGTTCCCCTCACTGCTCCATAGGCAAGCACCATGGTCTTGTAGCGGATGCGAGCTTCAACTGGAAGCCAGTGGAGTGTGCGGAGGAGGGGGGTGACGTGAGAGAACTTGGGAAGGTTGAACACCAGACGGGCTGCGGCATTCTGGATGAGTTGTAGGGGTTTAATGGCACAGGCAGGGAGGCCAGCCAACAGCGAGTTGCAGTAGTCCAGACGGGAGATGACAAGTGCCTGGATTAGGACCTGTGCCGCTTCCTGTGTAAGGCAGGGTCGTACTCTCCGAATGTTGTAGAGCTTGAACCTGCAGGAGCGGGTCACCGCCTTGATGTTGGCGGAGAACGACAGGGTGTTGTCCAGGGTCACGCCTAGGCTCTTCGCACTCTGGGAGGAGGACACAGCGGAGTTGTCAACCGTGATGGCGAGATCATGGAACGGGCAGTCCTTCCCCGGGAGGAAGAGCAGCTCCGTCTTGCCAGGGTTCAGCTTGAGGTGGTGATCCGTCATCCATACTGATATGTCTGCCAGACATGCAGAGATGCGATTCGCCACCTGGTTATCAGAAGGGGGAAAGGAGAAGATTAGTTGTGTATCGTCAGCGTAGCAATGATAGGAGAGACCATGTGAGGATATGACAGAGCCAAGTGACTTGGTGTATAGGGAGAAAAGGAGAGGGCCTAGAACTGAGCCTTGGGGGACACCAGTGGTGAGAGCACGTGGTGCGGAGACAGCTTCTCGCCACGCCACTTGGTAGGAGCGACCGGTCAGGTAGGACGCAATCCAGGAGTGAGCCGCGCCGGAGATGCCCAGCTCGGAGAGGGTGGAGAGGAGGATCTGATGGTTCACAGTATCAAAGGCAGCAGACAGGTCTAGAAGGACAAGAGCAGAGGAGAGAGAGTTAGCTTTAGCAGTGCGGAGAGTCTCCGTGACACAGAGAAGAGCAGTCTCAGTTGAATGACCAGTCCTGAAACCTGATTGGTTTGGATCAAGAAGGTCATTCTGAGAGAGATAGCAAGAGAGTTGGCTAAAGACGGCACGCTCAATAGTTTTGGAAAGAAAAGAAAGAAGGGATACTGGTCTGTAGTTGTTGACATCAGTGGGGTCGAGTGTTGGTTTTTTGAGAAGGGGAGCAACTCTCGCTCTCTTGAAGACGGAAGGGACATGGCCAGCGGTCAAGGATGAGTTGATCAGCGAGGTGAGGTAGGGGAGAAGGTCACCGGAGATGGTCTGGAGAAGGGAGGAGGGGATGGGGTCAAGCGGGCAGGTTGTTGGGCGGCCTGCAGTCACAAGTCGCAGGATTTTATCTGGAGAGAGAGGGGAGAAAGAAGTCAAAGCATAGGGTAGGGCAGTGTGAGCAGGACCAGCAGTGTCATTAGACTTAACAAACGAGGATCGGATGTCGTCAACCTTCTTTTCAAAGTGGTTGACGAAGTCATCCACAGAGAGAGAGGAGGGGGGGGGGGGGGGGGGGGGGGGGGGAGGATTCAGGAGGGAGGAAAATGTGGCAAAGGGCTTCCTAGGGTTAGGGGCAGATGCTTGGAATTTAGAGTGGTAGAAGGTGGCCTTAGCAGCAGAAACAGATGAAGAAAATGTAGAGAGGAGGGAGTGAAAAGATGCCAGGTCGGCAGGGAGTTTAGTTTTCTTCCATTTCCGCTCCGCTGCCCGGAGCTCTGTTCTGTGAGCTCGCAGTGAGTCATCAAGCCACGGAGCTGGAGGGGAGGACCGAGCCGGCCGGGAGGATAGGGGACACAGAGAGTCAAAGGATGCAGAAAGGGAGGAGAGGAGGGTTGAGGAGGCAGAATCAGGAGATTGGAGGGAGAAGGATTGAGCAGAGGGAAGAGATGATAGGATGGAAGAGGAGAGAGTAGTGGGAGAGAGAGAGCGAAGGTTGCGGCGGCGCATTACCATCTGTGTAGGGGCAGAGTGAGTAGTGTGGGAGGAGAGCGAGAGAGAAAAGGAAACAAAGTAGTGGTCGGAGACATGGAGGGGAGTTGCAGTGAGATTAGTAGAGGAGCAGCATCTAGTGAAGATGAGGTCAAGCGTATTGCCTGCCTTGTGAGTAGGGGGGGACGGTGAGAGGGTGAGGTCAAAAGAGGAGAGGAGTGGAAAGAAGGAGGCAGAGAGAAATGAGTCAAATGTGGACATAGGGAGGTTGAAATCCCCCAAAACTGTGAGGGGTGAGCCATCCTCAGGAAAGGAACTTATCAAGGCGTCAAGCTCATTGATGAACTCTCCAAGGGAACCTGGAGGGCGATAGATGACAAGGATATTAAGCTTAAATGGGCTAGTGACTGTGACAGCATGGAATTCAAATGAGGAGATAGACAGATGGGTTAGGGGAAAAATTGAGAATGTCCACTTGGGAGAGATGAGGATTCCTGTACCACCACCCCTCTGACCAGATGCTCTCGGGGTATGCGAGAACACATGGTCAGACGAGGAGAGAGCAGTAGGAGTAGCAGTGTTTTCGGTGGTGATCCATGTTTCCGTCAGCGCCAGGAAGTCGAGGGACTGGAGGTTGGCATAGGCTGGGATGAAGTCAGCTTTGTTGGCAGCAGAACGGCAGTTCCAGAGGCTGCCTGAAACCTGGAACTCCAGGTGTGGGGTGCGTGCAGGGACCACCAGGTTAGAGAGGCAGCAGCCACGCGGTGTGGGGCGTTTGTGTAGCCTGTGCAGAGAGGAGAGAACAGGGATAGGCAGAGGCATAGTTGACAGGCTGTAGCAAATGGCTACAATAATGCAGAGGAGATCGGAATGAAATGAACTAAACATCTGGGAGAGAAACTTCTACCTCAGAAACTATAATTGTTTCACTGAACCACCCGAGCAAAAACTCTACCAACTTCCACCTTGGAAATCAGAATTGTTGTGAACCACAGCGGTTCAATGTTTAAAGGAATAGACTCAACCCACTTTATTCAGCTAGCTAACTATGACACCATAGCTAACTAGCATGCTAGCATCCAAAAAAAAACACAGTTTAGCACCAACACTTGGTCACAACAAACCACCAAAAGTGGTTTGTTGTTTTTAACGTTGGCTAGCTTTAACTCCCAAATATAACTCTCCCAACTTCCACCTCAGAAGCTATAATTGTTGTAAACTACAGCGGTTCAATGTTTCTAGGAATAGACTAACTCAGTTTATTCAGCTAGCTAACTAGGTGCAGTATTATTCCGTGAAAATCGTCCGGGCACCTAGTCATAAGACGCCACAGCCAGCTAGCATGCCGGGCTCCAACAACGCGGTTTAACGCCAATACTCTGCCACAACAAACCACCAGTGTATCAACGCGCAAGCAGATCGTTCGTGTCCGTGTCGAACGTTGTGGGTTAGTCCCAACAGCTTGAGCGAGTCCGTCGTCAACTTATTCAGCCAGTTAGTTAGCTAGAATAGTTAGCAAACTAGCTAGCCATTGCTTTCAGACAAAGAAGAACCCCTCCTTTCACGGCACGAACACACAGAGAGAGCCAAACGAACGTTAACTAGTCACCCATGTCCCAAATTCCTTGAACGACTCGGGCTATCAATATGTAAAAAGCAAAACAAATGTAGGTTATGACTTACCCCTAGCAGCTACTGTTGGCTAGCCAAGTGCAAAGCTAGCCACTGAATTGACTCAGCCAGTTCGCGTCTGTTCACACGGTCGTTCCAGCTATTGTTTACTAGTAGCCAACCAGGTAGCAACAAGCTAGCTAATATTTCAAGCACAGTAGCCACTTGCTACCTAACGTTAACGGTTCAGACAATGAGGTTAGGAAAGAGCTGAATGGTAGGCAATTATTGTATGTAATTATTGTAGGCAGCCAGCTGGCGTAATTACAGGCACTCTCAGGCGTGAAATAACTGTACCGTTGCTAATAGCTACTCGCCAGCTAGTCCCGGTGGTGGGTTAGCTAGCTAGCTTCGTGCTACGCTGGGCAACGCTGGGCACAGCCGAATACAATACTAACCTACAATAATTACATACAACAACCCACAATAACTAACTACAATCTAAATACGTAGTTTAAGCCTTACTCGACAAAGCCCAAGCTATGTGTAAAGCCAAGCTAACCCGACGCCAAGCCAAGTTGACTCCCCGTCCGTGAATACTTAAACAATACGTAAACAATACAATACTTACCTACAATAATTGCCTACGGAAACCTACAATAACTACCTAAATAACTACCTAAATAAACTACCTACCTACGATCTAAATACATGGTTTAAGCTTAACTCAACACCATATGAGAAGCCAAGCTTACCTCCTGCTAGAGAAAACACAACCTCTCCCGACGAGAGGTGATCAAGCAAGTTATAATAACATAAGGTACATTCATAATACATGCACAGACCTACCAAGCAACAATATATGCTAATTGATTCCACCATTTCAACAAAAAAACACATCTTGTTACTTGCTGTTTTCTCTCTCTCAGACAGGGATGTTCTTTGGAGAAGCAGAGGGGGCAGTGATGAATAAACTGCTCCTCATGGGTTCTTTTAAGAGGTGAGTAAGTGTGTGTGTGTGTGTGTGTTTGTGTGTGTGTGCATGTGCGTGTCTGTGTGTGTGTGCCTGTGGTTGTGCGGTGCGTGTCTGTGTGTGTGTGTGTGTGTGTAGGGTTTGTGTGTGTACGTGTGTGTGTACGTGTGTGTTCGCGTGCCTGTGGTGTGCATGTGTGTGTGTGCCTGTGGTTGTCCGTGTGCGCGTGCATGTCTCTGTTTGTGTGTGTGTTTATGTGTGTAGGGTTTGTGTGTGTGTGTTTGTGCCTGTGGTTGTGCATGTGTGTGTGCGTGTCTCTGTGTGTGTGTGTATATGTACGTGTGTGTGTACCTGTGTGTGTGTCAGAGAGAGGGAGTGCAGAGTATGAGAGCATGTCTCCCGGAGTGCTGACAGCTCTTAACTCGGCCAATCATGTCAAGCTATTCAGCAGTGCCCTATGACCCCTCGGCTCAGTGGATTTCTCCGTTAGGGGATTAGAACAAATCTTTTCCTGAAAATAAGGAATTAGGAGGACCGTGATTCAAACACACACACACACACAGGCAGAAAGTATTCACATTTTTCACATTTTGTTGTGTTACAATGTCGGATTCAAATGGATTTAATTGTCATTTTCTTGTCCACAATATAAGCAAAATACTCTGTACTGTCAAAGTGGAAGAACAATTCTAACATTATGTTTTATTAATGGAAAATAAAACACTAATATATTTTGATTATATAAGTATTCAACACCCTGAGTCAATACATGTTAGAATCACCTTTGGCAGCGATTACAACTGTGAGTCTTTCTGGGTAAGCCTCTAAGAGCTTTGCATACCTGGATTGTACAATATTTGCCCATTATTGTTTGAAAATTCTTCAAGCTCTGTCAAGTTGGTTGTTGATCATTAATAGACAGCCATTTTCAAGTCTTGCCATAGATTTTCATGCCGATTTAAGTCAAAACTGTGACTAGGCCACTCAGGAACATTCAATGTCATCTTGGTAAGTAACTCCAGTGTATATTTGGCCTTGCGTTTTAGGTTATTGTCCTGCTGAAAGGTAGATTTGTCTCCCAGTCTGTTGGAAAGCAGACTGAACCAGGTTTTTCTATAGGATTTTGCCAGTGCTCTATTCCTTTTCTTTTTATCCTAAAAAACTCCCTAGGCCTTGCCGATGACAAGCATACCCATAACATAATGCAGCCACCAGAATGCTTGAAAATATGAAGAGTGGTACTCAGTGATGTGTTGTGTTGGATTTGCCCCGAACATAATGCTTTGTATTCAGTACAAAAAGCGAATTTCTTTGCCACATTTTTTTTCAGTGTAACTTTAGTGCCTTATTGCAAACACGATCCATATTTTGGAATATTTTTATTCAGTACAGGCTTCCTTCTTTTCACTCTACCATTTAGGTTAATATAATTTTCTCCTATCACATTTAACAATGTAACTGGTTTAAAATCACCATTGGCCTCCTGGTGAAAATCCCTGAGCGGTTACCTTCCTCTCCGTCAACTGAGTTAGGGAGGACGCCTGTATCTTTCTAGTGACTGGCTGTATTGATACACCATCCAAAGTGTAATTAATAACTTCACCATGCTCAAAGGGATATTCAATGTCTGCTTTGTTTTATTTTTACCCATCTACCAATAGGTGCCATTCTTTGCGAGGCATTGGAAAACCTCCCTGGTCTTTGTCGTTGAATCTGTGCTTGGAATTCACTGCTCGACTGAGGGACCTTACAGATAATTGTATGTGTGGGTTACAGAGATGGGATAGTCATTCAAAAATCATGTTAAACACTATTATTTCACACGGAGTGAGTCCATGCAACTTATTATCTGACTTGTTCAGCAAATTTTTACTCCTGAACCTATTTACAGTGGGGAAAGAAAGTATTGTCAGCCACCAATTGTGCAAGTTCTCCCACTTAAAAAGATGAGAGAGGCCTGTAATTTTCATCATAGGTACACGTCAACTATGACAGACAAAATGAGAAAAATGATTTTTTATGAATTTATTTGCAAATTATGGTGGAAAATAAGTATTTGGTCAATAACAAAAGTTTCTCAATACTTTGTTATATACCCTTTGTTGGCAATGACACAGGTCAAACGTTTTCTGTAAGTCTTCACAAGGTTTTCACACACTGTTGCTGGTATTTTGGCCCATTCCTCCATGCAGATCTCCTCTAGAGCAGTGATGTTTTGGGGCTATCGCTGGGCAACACGGACTTTCAACTCCCTCCAAAGATTTTCTATGGGGTTGAGATCTGGAGACTGGCAAGGCCACTCCAGGACCTTGAAATGCTTCTTACGAAGCCACTCCTTCGTTGCCCGGGCGGTGTGTTTGGGATCATTGTCATGCTGAAAGACCCAGCCACGTTTCATCTTCAATGCCCTTGCTGATGGAAGGAGGTTTTCACTCAAAATCTCACGATACATGGCCCCATTCATTCTTTCCTTTACACGGATCAGTCGTCCTGGTCCCTTTGCAGAAAAACAGCCCCAAAGCATGATGTTTCCACCCCCATGCTTCACAGTAGGTATGGTGTTCTTTGGCTGCAACTCAGCATTCTTTGTCCTCCAAACACGACGAGTTGAGTTTTTACCAAAAAGTTATATTTTGGTTTCATCTGACCATATGACATTCTCCCAATCCTCTTCTGGATCATCCAAATGCACTCTAGCAAACTTCAGACGGGCCTGGACATGTACTGGCTTAAGCAGGGGGACACGTCTGGCACTGCAGGATTTGAGTCCCTGGCGGCGTAGTGTGTTACTGATGGTAGGCTTTGTTACTTTGGTCCCAGCTCTCTGCAGGTCATTCACTAGGTCCCCCCGTGTGGTTCTGGGATTTTTGCTCACCGTTCTTGTGATCATTTTGACCCCACAGGGTGAGATCTTGCGTGGAGCCCCAGATCGAGGGAGATTATCAGTGGTCTTGTATGTCTTCCATTTCCTAATAATTGCTCCCACAGTTGATTTATTCAAACCAAGCTGCTTACCTATTGCAGATTCAGTCTTCCCAGCCTGGTGCAGGTCTACAATTTTGTTTCTGGTGTCCTTTGACAGCTCTTTGGTCTTGGCCATAGTGGAGTTTGGAGTGTGACTGTTTGAGGTTGTGGACAGGTGTCTTTTATACTGATAACAAATTCAAACAGGTGCCATTAATACAGGTAACGAGTGGAGGACAGAGGAGCCTCTTAAAGAAGAAGTTACAGGTCTGTGAGAGCCAGAAATCTTTCTTGTTTGTAGGTGACCAAATACTTATTTTCCACCATAATTTGCAAATAAATTCATAAAAAATCCTACAATGTGATTTTCTGGATTTTTTTTCTCAATTTGTCTGTCATAGTTGACGTGTACCTATGATGAAAATTACAGGCCTCTCTCATCTTTTTAAGTGGGAGAACTTGCACAATTGGTGGCTGACTAAATACATGTTTTCCCCACTGTATGCTTCCATAACAAAGGTGTTGAATACTTCCTGACTCAAGACATTTCCGTTTTTCAATTTTTATACATAAAAAACTAAAAAACGAAATCCATTTTCAATTCAGGCTGTAACACAACAAAATGTAGAAAGAGTATATAGGTGTGAATACTTTGTGAAGGCACTGTAGGATACACACACATACACACAGACTATGGTGGCAGGTAGCCTAGCGATTAAGAGCGTTGTACCAGTAACCGAAAGGTTGCTGTTTGGAACACCTGAGCCGACAAGGCGAAAAATCTGACGATGTGCCCTTGAGCAAGGCAGTTATCCCTAATTTGCTCCAGGGGTGCTGTACTACTATGGCTGACCCTGCAAAACAACATATTTCACTGCACCTATCCGGTGTATGTGACAATGAAACATCTTATTTTTATTTTACTACTCCTATGGGTCCTGGCCTAGCCGGAAAATGCCGGGAGCACTGGGTGGTGACTGGGTTTTCCATGATTAATTTGGAAATGTGACACGGGAGGATGTCATTCCTAGGATTATGTGTGTTACACACACACACACACACACACACACACACACACCCTTGCACACACCGGCACTTGGAAAACGTGGAACCCGTAATTCATTGTTGCAACCAACACAGAATTGAAAAGATATGTGCTACTGAGTGTGTGACAGTAATGTTTGGGTGTATTCGGCTGCGAAAGAATGCTGGCTGTAGTTTCAATAGTCTTAATCAAAGAATGTCAAACAATGGTAAGATGCATGCCATTGCCACACAAGTAGTAACAGCATTTCATAAACTTGACAGAGTTTCCACTCAGACTCAGACAATACAATAATCATAATAATATGGTAATTTGACATAAAGTACTTCAGTATGTGGCCCGTGTGGGAATCAAAGCCACAACGCAACCCACAAAGCCATGGGAAATATATTAAGAAGCATACAAGTGATTAGTATCTTTGAAGAATGATAAATGAAAGATGATTAATGATCTCTAATATGGAGGTGGATGTCTGATAAATGACTTATGTGTCATACGGAACTTTAAATAATGAGTAATTGGACAGATAGATCTCGCAATAATCAAATCAGCATGATCAGACTTAAGCAGTCCGCTATTGTCATCTGACAGGCTTTAGCTTGATTTAGAGTGGAGCCAACACGCACAGACACACATACACACACACACACACACACACACACACACACACACACACACACACACACACACACACACACACACACACACACACACACACACACACACACACACACACACACACACACACACACATACATACACACACAGCGAGCCATTGTGTGTAATGGTGCTAGGTTAACTTAGCGGTCCTGCTAACACCATTAACTCAGTGAGATTAGTGTTAATTGGATCCTGTCGCTGGTATCAGGGCTCAGGGGCGGAATAAGGCCCTGAGCTGTAGACAGAGAGGGCTGAGCATGACACACACACACACACACAGACACACACACACACACACAGACACACACACACACACACACACACACACACACACACACACACACACACACACGAGTACTGGGACTGTGGAAGGAACAAGTCCTAGGGCTGTAGACAGAGGCGGCAGAGCGAGGTCAAACTGCGGCAAACAGTGTGAGTGCGCGTGTGTGTTTGTGCGTGCTTGCATGTGTTTGTGTGTGTGTGTGTGTGTGTTTGATAACCCTGTAATGACCCGGCCCAGACAGAACCACATCTAATCCCCATCTCCCCCCATATCCCCCCATATCCCTCCAATATCCCCCCATATCCTTCCATACCTCCCCATATCCCTCCATGGCCCCCCCCACATCCCCCACATCTCCCCTATCCCCCATATCCCTCCATGTCCCCCCATGTCCTCCCACATCCCCATATCCCTCCATGTTCCTGCACGTCCCCCCACATCTCCCCTATCCCCCCACATCCCCCATGCCCCCCCATATCCCTCCATGCCCCCCCCCCATATCTCCCCCACGTCCCCCCACATCTTCCATATCCCCCCATACTCTACATACTCCAGGGAACCCTTCAGGAAGGGGGAAATATTAATCACAAGAAAAATAAAAGGTTGGAGGAGAGAAGGAATGAGAGCCTCCTTATTTCTCCCTCTTTCTTTAACTCTCTCCCCCTCTCTCTCACCTATTTAATGTCGGGGAGACCCCTCAGGCATGTAACTATAGGAAGAGAGCGAATGGAACGTCCACTGCCCTCTATTATATACTGAGTATACAAAACATTAAGAACACATTCCTAAAATTGAGTTGCACCCCCTTTTGCCCTCAGAACAGTCTCAATTGAAGGTGTTGAAAGCATTCCACAGGGATGCTGGCCCATGTTGACTCCAATGCTTTCCACAGTTGTGTGAAGTTGGCTGTATGTCCTTTGGGTGGTGGACCATTCTTGATACACACAGGAAACTGTTGAACATGAAAAACCCAGCAGCGTTGCAGTTCTTGACACACATCGTTGCACCTGGCACTTACTGCCATACCCCGTTCAAAGGCACTTAAATATTTTGTCTTACCCTTTCACCCTCTGAATGGCACACATACACAATCCATGTCCCTCATTTATTTATATATTTCTCTCTAAATAAATGCCAACATTTTTAGGCCTGTTACATTGCTACATTGGACAAGATTTCCTCAAAATTGGGATTCTGTAATAATGTAATGATGGAATGGTACACTCTATTTTATACATTCAGGAGGACGGTTTTGACCGCCCCATCTCTCTCTTTCCCTCTCTCCCTCTCTTTCCCCCTCTCCAGGGTTACTTTGTATGACTACCAGGCGATCTGTAGGATCTTTGCAGAGAGTAGTGACGGTTCCCGCACATTACTGGACGTGAGTACCCCATGTTTCTAAATGTATCCTTCCAGCGAGCTCACACCCTCTTCAATCTCCAATCTGTTCATCTCCAATCTCCAGAAATACTGTTAATATACAGGATGTAGTTAGTGACATTATTTCTCAGTGTGTAGTTAGTGGCATTATTTCTCAGTATGTAGTTAGTGGCATTATTTCTCAGTTTGTAGTTAGTGATATTATTTCTCAGTATGTAGTTAGAGATATTATTTCTCAGTATGTAGTTAGTGACATTATTTCTCAGTATGTAGTTAATGACATTATTTCTCAGTATGTAGTTAGAGACATTATTTCTCAGTATGTAGTTAGTGACATTATTTCTCAGTATGTAGTTAATGACATTATTTCTCAGTATGTAGTTAGTGAAATTATTTCTCAGTATGTAGTTTGAGACATTATTTCTCAGTATGTAGTTAGTGATATTATTTCTCAGTGTGTAGTTAGTAGTATTATTTCTCTGTATGTAGTTAGTAATATTATTTCTCAGTATGTAGTTAGTGGTATTATTTCTCAGTATGTAGTTAGTGGTATTATTTCTCAGTATGTAGTTAGTGATATTATTTCTCAGTATGTAGTTAGTGGCATTATTTCTCAGTATGAAGTTAGAGACATTATTTCTCAGTAGGTAGTTAGTGATATTATTTCTCAGTAGGTAGTTAGTGATATTATTTCTCATTATGTAGTTAGTGACATTATTTCTCAGTATGTAGTTAGTGATATTATGTCTCAGTATGTAGTTAGTAACATTATTTCTCAGTATGTAATTAGTGATATTATTTCTCAGTGTGTAGTTAGATACATTATTTCTCAGTATGTAGTTAGAGACATTATTTCTCAGTGTGTAGTTACGGACATTATTTCTCAGTATGTAGTTAGTGGCATTATTTCTCAGTATGAAGTTAGAGACATTATTTCTCAGTTTGTAGTTAAGAGACATTATTTCCCAGTATGTAGTTAGTGACATTATTTCTCAGTATGTAGTTAGAGACATTATTTCTCAGTATGTAGTTAGAGACATTATTTCTCAGTATGTAGTTAGAGACATTATTTCTCAGTGTGTAGTTAGAGCCATTATTTGTCAGTATGTAGTTAGTGACATTATTTCTCAGTATGAAGTTAGAGACATTATTTCTCAATGTGTAGTTACGGACATTATTTCTCAGTATGTAGTTAGAGACATTATTTCTCAGTATGTAGTTAGAGACATTATTTCTCAGTGTGTAGTTAGAGCCATTATTTGTCAGTATGTAGTTAGTGACATTATTTCTCAGTATGAAGTTAGAGACATTATTTCTCAATGTGTAGTTACGGACATTATTTCTCAGTATGTAGTTAGAGTCATTCTTTCTCAGTGTGTAGTTAGTAACATTATTTCTCATTATGTAGTTGGTGATATTATTTCTCAGTATGTAGTTAAGTGACATTATTTCTCAGTGTGTAGTTAGAGACATTATTTCTCAGTATGTAGTTAGTAACATTATTGCTCAGTATGTAGTTAGTGACATTATTTCTCAGTGTGTAGTTAGATACATTATTTCTCAGTATGAAGTTAGTGATATTATCTCTCAGTATGTAGTTAGTAACATTATTTCTCATTATGTAGTTGGTGATATTATTTTTCAGTATGTAGTTAGTGATATTATTTATCAGTATGTAGTTAGTGATATTATTTCTCAGTATGTAGTTAGTGATATTATTTCTCAGTCTGTAGTTAGTGATATTATATCTTAGTATGTAGTTAGTATAATTTTTTTCTCAGTATGTAGTTAGTGACATTATTTCTCAGTATGAAGTTAGAGACATTATTTCTCAGTGTGTATTAGTAACATTATTTCTCAGTATGTAGTTAGTGATATTATTTCTCTGTATGTAGTTAGAGAAATTATTTCTCTGTATGTAGTTAGTAATATTATTTCTCAGTGTGTAGTTAGTAGTATTATTTCTCTGTATGTAGTTAGTGATATTATTTCTCAGTATGTAGTTAGTAATATTATTTCTCAGTATGTAGTTAGTGATATTATTTCTCAGTATGTAGTTAGAGATATTATTTCTCAGTAGGTAGTTAGTGATATTATGTCTCAGTATGTAGTTAGTAACATTATTTCTCAGTATGTAATTAGTGATATTATTTCTCAGTGTGTAGTTAGAGCCATTATTTGTCAGTATGTAGTTAGTGACATTATTTATAATAATAATAATAATAATAATAATAATAATAATAATAAGCCATTTAGCAGACGCTTTTATCCAAAGCGACTTACAGTCATTCGTGCATACATTTTTGTGTATGGGTGGTCCCGGGGATCGAACCCACTACCTTGGCGTTACAAGCGCCGTGCTCTACCAGCTGAGCTACAGAGGACCTCAGTATGAAGTTAGAGACATTATTTCTCAATGTGTAGTTACGGACATTATTTCTCAGTATGTAGTTAGAGACATTATTTCTCAGTTTGTAGTTAGACATTATTTCTCAGTATTTAGTCAGAGACATTATTTCTCAGTATGTAGTTAGTGATATTATTTCTCAGTATGTAATTAGTGATATTATTTCTAAGTATGTAGTTAGTTATATTATTTCTCAGTATGTAGTTAGTAACATTATTTCTCATTATGTAGTTGGTGATATTATTTCTCAGTATGTAGTTAGTGACATTATTTCTCAGTGTGTAGTTAGAGACATTATTTCTCAGTATGTAGTTAGTGATATTATTTCTCAGTATGTAATTAGTGATATTATTTCTAAGTATGGAGTTAGTGATATTATTTCTCAGTATGTAGTTAGTAACATTATTTCTCATGATGTAGTTGGTGATATTATTTCTCAGTATGTAGTTAGTTACATTATTTCTCAGTGTGTAGTTAGAGACATTATTTCTCAGTATGTAGTTAGTAACATTATTGCTCAGTATGTAGTTAGTGACATTATTTCTCAGTGTGTAGTTAGATACATTATTTCTCAGTATGTAGTTAGTGATATTATCCCTCAGTATGTAGTTAGTAACATTATTTCTCAGTGTGTAGTTAGATACATTATTTCTCAGTATGTAGTTAGTGATATTATCTCTCAGTATGTAGTTAGTACATTATTTATCATTATGTAGTTGGTGATATTATTTCTCAGTATGTAGTTAGTGATATTATTTCTCAGTATGTAGTTAGTGATATTATTTCTCAGTCTGTAGTTAGTGATATTATATCTCAGTATGTAGTTAGTGTAATTTTTTTCTCAGTATGTAGTTTGTGACATTATTTCTCAGTATGAAGTTAGAGACACTATTTCTCAGTGTGTATTAGTAACATTATTTCTCAGTATGTAGTTAGATAAATTATTTATCTGTATGTAGTTAGTGCTATTATTTCTCAGTATGTAGTTCATGGTATTATTTCTCAGTATGTAGTTAGTGATATTATTTCTCAGTATGTAGTTAGATAAATTATTTATCTGTATGTAGTTAGTGCTATTATTTCTCAGTATGTAGTTAGAGAAATTATTTCTCTGTATGTAGTTAGTTATATTATTTCTCAGTATGTAGATAGTGGTATTATTTCTCAGTATGTAGTTAGTGATATTATTTCTCAGTATGTAGTTAGAGATATTATTTCTCAGTAGGTAGTTAGTGACATTATTTTTCAGTATGTAGTTAGAGACATTATTTCTCAGTATGTAGTTAGTGATATTATTTCTCAGTATGTAGTTAGTAACATTATTTCTCAGTATGTAGTTAGAGACATTATTTCTCAGTGTGTAATTAGAGACATTAATTCTCAGTAACTAGTTAGATACATTATTTCTCAGTATGTAGTTAGTGATATTATTTCTCAGTATGTAGTTAGTGATATTTTTTCTCAGTATGAAGTTAGAGACATTATTTCTCAGTGTGTAGTTAGTGACATTATTTCTCAGTATGTAGTTAGAGACATTATTTCTCAGTATGTAGTTTGAGACATTATTTCTCAGTATGTAGTTAGTGGCATTATTTCTCAGTATGTAGTTAGTGATATTTTTTCTCATTATGAAGTTAGAGACATTATTTCTCAGTGTGTATTAGTAACATTATTTCTCAGTTTGTGGTTATTGACATTATTTCTCAGTATATAGTTAGAGACATTATTTCTCAGTCTGTAGTTTGAGACATTATTTCTCAATATGTAGTTAGTAGTATTATTTCTCAGTATGTAGTTAGTGATATTATTTCTCAGTATGTAGTTAGTGATATTATTTCTAAGTATGTAGTTAGTGATATTTTTTCTCAGTATGTAGTTAGAGACATTATTTCTCAGTGTGTAGTTAGTGATTGTCACGCCCTGGCTCTGGGAACTCTGTTATGTTGAGCCAGGGTGTGTAGATTCTATGTGTTTGTGTTCTGTGTTGTAGATTCTAGTTGTTTAATTTCTATGTTGGCCAGAGTGGTTCTCAATCAGAGGCAACGAGTGTCAGCTGTTGCTGGTTGTCTCTAATTAGGAACCACATTTAGACAGGCTGTTTTCCCACAGTAGTTGTGGGATCTTGTTCCGTGTTGGTTGTGTTAGACCTAGGACGTCACGTTATTGTTTGTTGTTTTGTTTATTGTGTGCACTTAATAAAATAAGTATGTACGAATATCCCGCTGCGCCTTGGTCCTCCTCCTTCGACGATCGTGACAGTGATGTTATTTCTCAGTATGTAGTTAGTAACATTATTTCTCAGTATGTAGTTAGTGATATTATTTCTCAGTATGTAGTTAGATACATTATTTCTCAGTATGTAGTTAGATACATTATTTCTCAGTGTGTAATTAGAGACATTAATTCTCAGTAACTAGTTCGAGACATTATTTCTCAGTATGTAGTTAGTGATATTATTTCTCAGTATGTAGTTAGTGACATTATTTCTCAGTGTGTAGTTAGAGACATTATTTCTCAGTATGTAGTTAGTAACATTATTGCTCAGTATGTAGTTAGTGACATTATTTCTCAGTGTGTAGTTAGATACATTATTTCTCAGTATGAAGTTTGTGATATTATCTCTCAGTATGTAGTTAGTAACATTATTTCTCATTATGTAGTTGGTGATATTATTTTTCAGTATGTAGTTAGTGATATTATTTCTCAGTATGTAGTTAGTGATATTATTTCTCAGTATGTAGTTAGTGACATTATTTCTCAGTCTGTTGTTAGTGATATTATATCTTAGTATGTAGTTAGTGTAATTTTTTTCTCAGTATGTAGTTAGTGACATTATTTCTCAGTATGAAGTTAGAGACATTATTTCTCAGTGTGTATTAGTAACATTATTTCTCAGTATGTAGTTAGTGATATTATTTCTCATTATGTAGTTGGTGATATTATTTCTCAGTATGTAGTTAGTGACATTATTTCTCAGTGTGTAGTTAGAGACATTATTTCTCAGTATGTAGTTAGAGACATTATTTCTCAGTGTGTAGTTAGTGATTGTCACGCCCTGGCTCTGGGAACTCTGTTATGTTGAGCCAGGGTGTGTAGATTCTATGTGTTTGTGTTCTGTGTTGTAGATTCTAGTTGTTTAATTTCTATGTTGGCCAGAGTGGTTCTCAATCAGAGGCAACGAGTGTCAGCTGTTGCTGGTTGTCTCTAATTGGGAACCACATTTAGACAGGCTGTTTTCCCACAGTAGTTGTGGGATCTTGTTCCGTGTTGGTTGTGTTAGACCTAGGACGTCACGTTATCGTTTGTTGTTTTGTTTATTGTGTGCACTTAATAAAATAAGTATGTACGAATATCACGCTGCGCCTTGGTCCTCCTCCTTCGACGATCGTGACAGTGATATTATTTCTCAGTATGTAGTTAGTAACATTATTTCTCAGTATGTAGTTAGTGATATTATTTCTCAGTATGTAGTTAGATACATTATTTCTCAGTATGTGGTTAGATACATTATTTCTCAGTGTGTAATTAGAGACATTAATTCTCAGTAACTAGTTCGAGACATTATTTCTCAGTATGTAGTTAGTGATATTATTTCTCAGTATGTAGTTAGTGACATTATTTCTCAGTGTGTAGTTAGAGACATTATTTCTCAGTATGTAGTTAGTAACATTATTGCTCAGTATGTAGTTAGTGACATTATTTCTCAGTGTGTAGTTAGATACATTATTTCTCAGTATGAAGTTTGTGATATTATCTCTCAGTATGTAGTTAGTAACATTATTTCTCATTATGTAGTTGGTGATATTATTTTTCAGTATGTAGTTAGTGATATTATTTCTCAGTATGTAGTTAGTGATATTATTTCTCAGTATGTAGTTAGTGATATTATTTCTCAGTCTGTTGTTAGTGATATTATATCTTAGTATGTAGTTAGTGTAATTTTTTTCTCAGTATGTAGTTAGTGACATTATTTCTCAGTATGAAGTCAGAGACATTATTTCTCAGTGTGTATTAGTAACATTATTTCTCAGTATGTAGTTAGTGATATTATTTCTCTGTATGTAGTTAGAGAAATTATTTCTCTGTATGTAGTTAGTGATATTATTTCTCAGTGTGTAGTTAGTAGTATTATTTCTCTGTATGTAGTTAGTGATATTATTTCTCAGTATGTAGTTAGTGGTATTATTTCTCAGTATGTAGTTAGTGTATTTATTTCTCAGTATGTAGTTAGTAACATTATTTCTCAGTATGTAGTTAGTGACATTATTTCTAAGTATGTAGTTAGTTATATTATTTCTCAGTATGTAGTTAGTAACATTATTTCTCATTATGTAGTTGGTGATATTATTTCTCAGTATGTAGTTAGTGACATTATTTCTAAGTGTGTAGTTAGAGACATTATTTCTCAGTATGTAGTTAGTGATATTATTTCTCAGTATGTAATTAGTGATATTATTTCTAAGTATGTAGTTAGTGATATTATTTCTCAGTATGTAGTTAGTAACATTATTTCTCATTATGTAGTTGGTGATATTATTTCTCAGTATGTAGTTAGTTACATTATTTCTCAGTGTGTAGTTAGAGACATTATTTCTCAGTATGTAGTTAGTAACATTATTGCTCAGTATGTAGTTAGTGACATTATTTCTCAGTGTGTAGTTAGATACATTATTTCTCAGTATGTAGTTAGTGATATTATCTCTCAGTATGTAGTTAGTAACATTATTTCTCAGTGTGTAGTTAGATACATTATTTCTCAGTATGTAGTTAGTGATATTATCTCTCAG
Organism: Coregonus ussuriensis; assembly: GCA_031479575.1. Classification (NCBI taxonomy): domain Eukaryota; kingdom Metazoa; phylum Chordata; class Actinopteri; order Salmoniformes; family Salmonidae; genus Coregonus; species Coregonus ussuriensis. The sequence continues at coordinate 11,869,670 of CM062502.1, read as the reverse complement.
TATGTAGTTAGTAACATTATTTATCATTATGTAGTTGGTGATATTATTTTTCAGTATGTAGTTAGTGATATTATTTCTCAGTATGTAGTTAGTGATATTATTTCTCAGTATGTAGTTAGTGATATTATTTCTCAGTCTGTAGTTAGTGATATTATATCTCAGTATGTAGTTAGTGTAATTTTTTTCTCAGTATGTAGTTAGTGACATTATTTCTCAGTATGAAGTTAGAGACACTATTTCTCAGTGTGTATTAGTAACATTATTTCTCAGTATGTAGTTAGATAAATTATTTATCTGTATGTAGTTAGTGCTATTATTTCTCAGTATGTAGTTAGTGGTATTATTTCTCAGTATGTAGTTAGTGATATTATTTCTCAGTATGTAGTTAGATAAATTATTTATCTGTATGTAGTTAGTGATATTATTTCTCAGTATGTAGTTAGATAAATTATTTCTCTGTATGTAGTTAGTTATATTATTTATCAGTATGTAGTTAGTGGTATTATTTCTCAGTATGTAGTTAGTGATATTATTTCTCAGTATGTAGTTAGTGATATTATTTCTCAGTAGGTAGTTAGTGACATAATTTTTCAGTATGTAGTTAGAGACATTATTTCTCAGTATGTAGTTAGTGATATTATTTCTCAGTATGTAGTTAGTAACATTATTTCTCAGTATGTAGTTAGAGACATTATTTCTCAGTGTGTAAATAGAGACATTAATTCTCACTAACTAGTTAGATACATTATTTCTCAGTATGTAGTTAGTAATATATTATTTCTCAGTATGTAGTTAGTGATATTTTTTCTCAGTATGAAGTTAGAGACATTATTTCTCAGTGTGTAGTTAGTGACATTATTTCTCAGTATGTAGTTAGAGACATTATTTCTCAGTATGTAGTTTGAGACATTATTTCTCAGTATGTAGTTAGTGGCATTATTTCTCAGTATGTAGTTAGTGATATTTTTTCTCATTATGAAGTTAGAGACATTATTTCTCAGTGTGTATTAGTAACATTATTTCTCAGTTTGTGGTTAGTGACATAATTTCTCAGTATATAGTTAGAGACATTATTTCTCAGTCTGTAGTTTGAGACATTATTTCTCAATATGTAGTTAGTAGTATTATTTCTCAGTATGTAGTTAGTGATATTATTTCTCAGTATGTAGTTAGTGATATTTTTACTCAGTATGTAGTTAGAGACATTATTTCTCAGTGTGTAGTTAGTGATTGTCACGCCCTGGCTCTGGGAACTCTGTTATGTTGAGCAAGGGTGTGTAGATTCTATGTGTTTGTGTTCTGTGTTGTAGATTCTAGTTGTTTAATTTCTATGTTGGCCAGAGTGGTTCTCAATCAGAGGCAACGAGTGTCAGCTGTTGCTGGTTTTCTCTAATTGGGAACCACATTTAGAAAGGCTGTTTTCCCACAGTAGTTGTGGGATCTTGTTCCGTGTTGGTTGTGTTAGACCTAGGACGTCACGTTATCGTTTGTTGTTTTGTTTATTGTGTGCACTTAATAAAATAAGTATGTACGAATATCACGCTGCGCCTTGGTCCTCCTCCTTCGACGATCGTGACAGTGATATTATTTCTCAGTATGTAGTTAGTAACATTATTTCTCAGTATGTAGTTAGTGATATTATTTCTCAGTATGTAGTTAGATACATTATTTCTCAGTATGTAGTTAGATACATTATTTCTCAGTGTGTAATTAGAGACATTAATTCTCAGTAACTAGTTCGAGACATTATTTCTCAGTATGTAGTTAGTGATATTATTTCTCAGTATGTAGTTAGTGACATTATTTCTCAGTGTGTAGTTAGAGACATTATTTCTCAGTATGTAGTTAGTAACATTATTGCTCAGTATGTAGTTAGTGACATTATTTCTCAGTGTGTAGTTAGATACATTATTTCTCAGTATGAAGTTTGTGATATTATCTCTCAGTATGTAGTTAGTAACATTATTTCTCATTATGTAGTTGGTGATATTATTTTTCAGTATGTAGTTAGTGATATTATTTCTCAGTATGTAGTTAGTGATATTATTTCTCAGTATGTAGTTAGTGACATTATTTCTCAGTCTGTTGTTAGTGATATTATATCTTAGTATGTAGTTAGTGTAATTTTTTTCTCAGTATGTAGTTAGTGACATTATTTCTCAGTATGAAGTTAGAGACATTATTTCTCAGTGTGTATTAGTAACATTATTTCTCAGTATGTAGTTAGTGATATTATTTCTCATTATGTAGTTGGTGATATTATTTCTCAGTATGTAGTTAGTGACATTATTTCTCAGTGTGTAGTTAGAGACATTATTTCTCAGTATGTAGTTAGAGACATTATTTCTCAGTGTGTAGTTAGTGATTGTCACGCCCTGGCTCTGGGAACTCTGTTATGTTGAGCCAGGGTGTGTAGATTCTATGTGTTTGTGTTCTGTGTTGTAGATTCTAGTTGTTTAATTTCTATGTTGGCCAGAGTGGTTCTCAATCAGAGGCAACGAGTGTCAGCTGTTGCTGGTTGTCTCTAATTGGGAACCACATTTAGACAGGCTGTTTTCCCACAGTAGTTGTGGGATCTTGTTCCGTGTTGGTTGTGTTAGACCTAGGACGTCACGTTATCGTTTGTTGTTTTGTTTATTGTGTGCACTTAATAAAATAAGTATGTACGAATATCACGCTGCGCCTTGGTCCTCCTCCTTCGACGATCGTGACAGTGATATTATTTCTCAGTATGTAGTTAGTAACATTATTTCTCAGTATGTAGTTAGTGATATTATTTCTCAGTATGTAGTTAGATACATTATTTCTCAGTATGTAGTTAGATACATTATTTCTCAGTGTGTAATTAGAGACATTAATTCTCAGTAACTAGTTCGAGACATTATTTCTCAGTATGTAGTTAGTGATATTATTTCTCAGTATGTAGTTAGTGACATTATTTCTCAGTGTGTAGTTAGAGACATTATTTCTCAGTATGTAGTTAGTAACATTATTGCTCAGTATGTAGTTTGTGACATTATTTCTCAGTGTGTAGTTAGATACATTATTTCTCAGTATGAAGTTTGTGATATTATCTCTCAGTATGTAGTTAGTAACATTATTTCTCATTATGTAGTTGGTGATATTATTTTTCAGTATGTAGTTAGTGATATTATTTCTCAGTATGTAGTTAGTGATATTATTTCTCAGTATGTAGTTAGTGATATTATTTCTCAGTCTGTTGTTAGTGATATTATATCTTAGTATGTAGTTAGTGTAATTTTTTTCTCAGTATGTAGTTAGTGACATTATTTCTCAGTATGAAGTCAGAGACATTATTTCTCAGTGTGTATTAGTAACATTATTTCTCAGTATGTAGTTAGTGATATTATTTCTCTGTATGTAGTTAGAGAAATTATTTCTCTGTATGTAGTTAGTGATATTATTTCTCAGTGTGTAGTTAGTAGTATTATTTCTCTGTATGTAGTTAGTGATATTATTTCTCAGTATGTAGTTAGTGGTATTATTTCTCAGTATGTAGTTAGTGTATTTATTTCTCAGTATGTAGTTAGTAACATTATTTCTCAGTATGTAGTTAGTGACATTATTTCTAAGTATGTAGTTAGTTATATTATTTCTCAGTATGTAGTTAGTAACATTATTTCTCATTATGTAGTTGGTGATATTATTTCTCAGTATGTAGTTAGTGACATTATTTCTAAGTGTGTAGTTAGAGACATTATTTCTCAGTATGTAGTTAGTGATATTATTTCTCAGTATGTAATTAGTGATATTATTTCTAAGTATGTAGTTAGTGATATTATTTCTCAGTATGTAGTTAGTAACATTATTTCTCATTTTGTAGTTGGTGATATTATTTCTCAGTATGTAGTTAGTTAAATTATTTCTCAGTGTGTAGTTAGAGACATTATTTCTCAGTATGTAGTTAGTAACATTATTGCTCAGTATGTAGTTAGTGACATTATTTCTCAGTGTGTAGTTAGATACAGTATTTCTCAGTATGTAGTTAGTGATATTATCTCTCAGTATGTAGTTAGTAACATTATTTCTCAGTGTGTAGTTAGATACATTATTTCTCAGTATGTAGTTAGTGATATTATCTCTCAGTATGTAGTTAGTAACATTATTTATCATTATGTAGTTGGTGATATTATTTTTCAGTATGTAGTTAGTGATATTATTTCTCAGTATGTAGTTAGTGATATTATTTCTCAGTATGTAGTTAGTGATATTATTTCTCAGTCTGTAGTTAGTGATATTATATCTCAGTATGTAGTTAGTGTAATTTTTTTCTCAGTATGTAGTTAGTGACATTATTTCTCAGTATGAAGTTAGAGACACTATTTCTCAGTGTGTATTAGTAACATTATTTCTCAGTATGTAGTTAGATAAATTATTTATCTGTATGTAGTTAGTGCTATTATTTCTCAGTATGTAGTTAGTGGTATTATTTCTCAGTATGTAGTTAGTGATATTATTTCTCAGTATGTAGTTAGATAAATTATTTATCTGTATGTAGTTAGTGATATTATTTCTCAGTATGTAGTTAGATATATTATTTCTCTGTATGTAGTTAGTTATATTATTTATCAGTATGTAGTTAGTGGTATTATTTCTCAGTATGTAGTTAGTGATATTATTTCTCAGTATGTAGTTAGTGATATTATTTCTCAGTAGGTAGTTAGTGACATAATTTTTCAGTATGTAGTTAGAGACATTATTTCTCAGTATGTAGTTAGTGATATTATTTCTCAGTATGTAGTTAGTAACATTATTTCTCAGTATGTAGTTAGAGACATTATTTCTCAGTGTGTAATTAGAGACATTAATTCTCAGTAACTAGTTAGATACATTATTTCTCAGTATGTAGTTAGTAATATATATTTTCTCAGTATGTAGTTAGTGATATTTTTTCTCAGTATGAAGTTAGAGACATTATTTCTCAGTGTGTAGTTAGTGACATTATTTCTCAGTATGTAGTTAGAGACATTATTTCTCAGTATGTAGTTTGAGACATTATTTCTCAGTATGTAGTTAGTGGCATTATTTCTCAGTATGTAGTTAGTGATATTTTTTCTCATTATGAAGTTAGAGACATTATTTCTCAGTGTGTATTAGTAACATTATTTCTCAGTTTGTGGTTAGTGACATAATTTCTCAGTATATAGTTAGAGACATTATTTCTCAGTCTGTAGTTTGAGACATTATTTCTCAATATGTAGTTAGTAGTATTATTTCTCAGTATGTAGTTAGTGATATTATTTCTCAGTATGTAGTTAGTGATATTTTTACTCAGTATGTAGTTAGAGACATTATTTCTCAGTGTGTAGTTAGTGATTGTCACGCCCTGGCTCTGGGAACTCTGTTATGTTGAGCAAGGGTGTGTAGATTCTATGTGTTTGTGTTCTGTGTTGTAGATTCTAGTTGTTTAATTTCTATGTTGGCCAGAGTGGTTCTCAATCAGAGGCAACGAGTGTCAGCTGTTGCTGGTTTTCTCTAATTGGGAACCACATTTAGAAAGGCTGTTTTCCCACAGTAGTTGTGGGATCTTGTTCCGTGTTGGTTGTGTTAGACCTAGGACGTCACGTTATCGTTTGTTGTTTTGTTTATTGTGTGCACTTAATAAAATAAGTATGTACGAATATCACGCTGCGCCTTGGTCCTCCTCCTTCGACGATCGTGACAGTGATATTATTTCTCAGTATGTAGTTAGTAACATTATTTCTCAGTATGTAGTTAGTGATATTATTTCTCAGTATGTAGTTAGATACATTATTTCTCAGTATGTAGTTAGATACATTATTTCTCAGTGTGTAATTAGAGACATTGATTCTCAGTAACTAGTTCGAGACATTATTTCTCAGTATGTAGTTAGTGATATTATTTCTCAGTATGTATTTAATTACATTATTTTTCAGTATGTAGTTAGTGACATTTCTTCTCATTATGTAGTTAGTGACATTATTTCTCAGTAAATAGTTAGTGACATTATTTCTCAGTATGAAGTTAGTGACATTATTTCTCAGTATGTAGTTAATTACATTATTTCTCAGTATGTAGTTAGTGACATTATTTCTCAGTATGTAGTTAATTACATTATTTCTCAGTATGTAGTTAGTGAAATTTCTTCTCAGTATGTAGTAAGTGAAATTATTTCTCAGTAAATAGTTAGTGACATTATTTCTCAGTATGAAGTTAGTGACATTATTTCTCAGTATGTAGTTAATTACATTATTTCTCAGTATGTAGTTAGTGACATTATTTCTCAGTATGTAGTTAGTGACATTTCTTCTCAGTATGTAGTTAGTGACATTATTTCTCAGTAAATAATTAGTGATATTATTCCTCAGTATGTAGTTAGTAACATAATTTCTCAGTATGTTGTTTGTGACATTATTTTTCATTATGTAGTTAGTGACATTATTTCTCAGTATGAAGTTAAAAACATTATTTCTCAGTTTGTAGTTAGTGACATTATTTTTCAGTATGTAGTTAGAGACATTATTTCTCAGTATGTAGTTAGTGATATTATTTCTCAGTATGTAGTTAGTAACATTATTTCTCAGTATGTAGTTAGATACATTATTTCTCAGTGTGTAATTAGAGACATTAATTCTCAGTAACTAGTTAGATACATTATTTCTCAGCATGTAGTTAGTGATATTATTTCTCAGTATGTAGTTAGTAATATTTTTTCTCAGTATGAAGTTAGAGACATTATTTCTCAGTTAGTAGTTAGAGACATTATTTCTCAGTATGTAGTTAGTGATATTATTTTTCAGTATGTAGATATTGATATTATTTCTCAGTACGTAGTTAGTGATATTTTTTTTCAGTATGTAGTTAGAGACATTATTTCTCAGTATGTAGTTAGTGATATTATTTCTCAGTATGTAGTTAGTAACATTATTTCTCAGTATGTAATTAGAGACATTATTTCTCATTATGTAGTTATTGACATTATTTCTCAGTATGTAGTTAGTGACATTATTTCTCAGTATGTAGTTAATTACATTATTTCTCAGTATGTAGTTAGTGACATTTCTTCTCAATATGTAGTTAGTGACATTACTTTTTCAGTAAATAGTTAGTGACATTATTTCTCAGTATGTAGTTAATGACATTATTTCTCAGTATGTAGTTAATTACATTTATTCTCAGTATGTAGTTAGTGACATTATTTCTCAGTAAATTGTTAGTGATATTATTTCTCAGTATGTAGTTAGTAACATAATTTCTCAGTATGTAGTTAGTGACATTATTTTTCATTATGTAGTTAGTGACATTATTTCTCAGTATGAAGTTAAAAATATTATTTCTCAGTTTGTAGTTAGTGACATTATTTCTCAGTATGTAGTTAGTAGTATTATTTCTCAGTATGTAGTTAGTAATATTATTTTTCAGTATGTAGATAGTGATATTATTTCTCAGTACGTAGTTAGTGATCTTTTTTCTCAGTATGTACTTAGAGACATGATTTCTCAGTATGTAGTTAGTGGCATTATTTCTCAGTATGTAGTTAGTAATATTATTTCTCAGTATGTAGTTAGTGACATTATTTCTCAGTATGTAGTTAATGACATTATTTCTCAGTATGTAGTTAGTTATATTATTTCTCAATATGTAGTTAGTGATATTATTTATCAGTATGAAGTTAATAACATTATTTCTCAGTATGTAGTTAGAGACAATATTTCTCAGTGTGTAATTAGAGACATTAATTCTCAGTAACTAGTTAGATACATTATTTCTCAGTATGTAGTTAGAGACATTATTTCTCAGTATGTAGTTAGTAGTATTATTTCTCAGTATGTAGTTAGTAATATTATTTTTCAGTATGTATATAGTGATATTATTTCTCAGTACGTAGTTAGTGATATTTTTTCTCAGTATGTAGTTAGAGACATTCTTTCTCAGTATGTAGTTAGTGATATTATTTCTCAGTATGTAGTTAGTAACATTATTTCTCAGTATGTAATTAGTGATATTATTTCTCATTATGTAGTTAGATACATTATTTCTCAGTATGTAGTTAGAGACATTATTTCTCAGTGTGTAATTAGAGACATTATTTCTCAGTATGTAGTTAGTGACATTTTTTCTCAGTATGTAGTTAATGACATTATTTCTCAGTATGTAGTTAGTGATATTTTTTCTCAGTATGTAGTTAGTAACATTATTTCTCAGTATGTTGTTAGTGACATTATTTCTCAGTATGTAGTTAGTGATATTATTTCTCAGTATGTAGTTAGTGATATTTTTTCTCAGTATGTAGTTAGTGACATTATTTCTCAGTATGTAGTTAGTGATATTTTTTCTCAGTATGAAGTTAGTAACATTATTTCTCAGTTTGTAGTTAATGACATTATTTCTCAGTATATAGTCAGATACATTATTTCTCAGTATGTAGTTAGAGACATTATTTCTTATGATGTAGTTAGTAGTATTATTTCTCTGTATGTAGTTAGTGATATTATTTCTCAGTATGTAGTTAGTTATATTATTTCTCAGTATGTAGTTAGTGATATTTTTTCTCAGTGTGTAGTTAGAGACATTATTTCTCAGTATGTAGTTAGTGATATTATTTCTCAGTATGTAGTTAGTAGTATTATTTCTCAGTATGTAGTTAGTAATATTATTTTTCAGTATGTATATAGTGATATTATTTCTCAGTACGTAGTTAGTGATATTTTTTCTCAGTATGTAGTTAGAGACATTCTTTCTCAGTATGTAGTTAGTGATATTATTTCTCAGTATGTAGTTAGAGACATTATTTCTCAGTGTGTAATTAGAGACATTATTTCTCAGTATGTAGTTAGTGACATTATTTCTCAGTATGTAGTTAATGACATTATTTCTCAGTATGTAGTTAGTGATATTATTTCTCAGTATGTAGTTAGTAACATTATTTCTCAGTATGTAGTTAGAGACATTATTTCTCAGTGTGTAATTAGAGACATTAATTCTCAGTAACTAGTTAGATACATTATTTCTCAGCATGTAGTTAGTGATATTATTTCTCAGTATGTAGTTAGTGATATTTTTTCTCAGTATGAAGTTAGAGACATTATTTCTCAGTTAGTAGTTAGAGACATTATTTCTCAGTACGTAGTTAGTGATATTTTTTCTCAGTATGTAGTTAGAGACATTCTTTCTCAGTATGTAGTTAGTGATATTATTTCTCAGTATGTAGTTAGTAACATTATTTCTCAGTATGTAATTAGTGATATTATTTCTCATTATGTAGTTAGATACATTATTTCTCAGTATGTAGTTAGAGACATTATTTCTCAGTGTGTAATTAGAGACATTATTTCTCAGTATGTAGTTAGTTACATTATTTCTCAGTATGTAGTTAATGACATTATTTCTCAGTATGTAGTTAGTGATATTTTTTCTCAGTATGTAGTTAGTGATATTATTTCTCAGTATGTTGTTAGTGACATTATTTCTCAGTATGTAGTTAGTATAAATTATTTCTCAGTATGTAGTTAGTGATATTTTTTCTCAGTATGTAGTTAGTGACATTATTTCTCAGTATGTAGTTAGTGATATTTTTTCTCAGTATGAAGTTAGTAACATTATTTCTCAGTTTGTAGTTAATGACATTATTTCTCAGTATATAGTTAGATACATTATTTCTCAGTATGTAGTTAGAGACATTATTTCTTATGATGTAGTTAGTAGTATTATTTCTCTGTATGTAGTTAGTGATATTATTTCTCAGTATGTAGTTAGTTATATTATTTCTCAGTATGTAGTTAGTGATATTTTTTCTCAGTGTGTAGTTAGAGACATTATTTCTCAGTATGTAGTTAGTGATATTATTTCTCAGTATGTAGTTAGTAGAATTATTTCTCAGTATGTAGTTAGTAATATTATTTTTCAGTATGTATATAGTGATATTATTTCTCAGTACGTAGTTAGTGATATTTTTTCTCAGTATGTAGTTAGAGACATTCTTTCTCAGTATGTAGTTAGTGATATTATTTCTCAGTATGTAGTTAGTAACATTATTTCTCAGTATTTAATTAGTGATATTATTTCTCATTATGTAGTTAGATACATTATTTCTCAGTATGTAGTTAGAGACATTATTTCTCAGTGTGTAATTAGAGACATTATTTCTCAGTATGTAGTTAGTGACATTATTTCTCAGTATGTAGTTAATGACATTATTTCTCAGTATGTAGTTAGTGATATTTTTTCTCAGTATGTAGTTAGTGATATTATTTCTCAGTATGTTGTTAGTGACATTATTTCTCAGTATGTAGTTAGTGATATTATTTCTCAGTATGTAGTTAGTGATATTTTTTCTCAGTATGTAGTTAGTGATATTATTTCTCAGTATGTTGTTAGTGACATTATTTCTCAGTATGTAGTTAGTAATATTATTTTTCAGTATGTATATAGTGATATTATTTCTCAGTACGTAGTTAGTGATATTTTTTCTCAGTATGTAGTTAGAGACATTCTTTCTCAGTATGTAGTTAGTGATATTATTTCTCAGTATGTAGTTAGTAACATTATTTCTCAGTATTTAATTAGTGATATTATTTCTCATTATGTAGTTAGATACATTATTTCTCAGTATGTAGTTAGAGACATTATTTCTCAGTGTGTAATTAGAGACATTATTTCTCAGTATGTAGTTAGTGACATTATTTCTCAGTATGTAGTTAATGACATTATTTCTCAGTATGTAGTTAGTGATATTTTTTCTCAGTATGTAGTTAGTGATATTATTTCTCAGTATGTTGTTAGTGACATTATTTCTCAGTATGTAGTTAGTGATATTATTTCTCAGTATGTAGTTAGTGATATTTTTTCTCAGTATGTAGTTAGTGACATTATTTCTCAGTATGTAGTTAGTGATATTTTTTCTCAGTGTGTAGTTAGAGACCTTATTTCTCAGTATGTAGTTAGTAACATTATTTCTCAGTATGTAATTAGTGATATTATTTCTCAGTTTGTAGTTAGTGATATTATTTCTCAGTATATAGTTAAAGACATTATTTCTCAGTATGTAGTTAGAGACAATTTTTCTCAGTATGTTGTTAGTAGTATTATTTCTCAGTATGTAGTCAGTGATATTATTTCTCAGTATGTAGTTAGTGATATTATTTCTCAGTATGTAGTTAGTAATATTTTTTCTTGGTATTTAGTTAGACATTATTTCTCAGTATGTAGTTAGTGGCATTATTTCTCAGTATGTAATTAGTGATATTATTTCTCAGTATGTAGTTAGATACATTATTTCTCAGTATGTAGTTAGAGACATTATTTCTCAGTGTGTAATTATAGACATTATTTCTCAGTATGTACTTAGAGACATGATTTCTCAGTATGTAGTTAGAGGCATTATTTCTCAGTATGTAGTTAGTAATATTATTTCTCAGTATGTAGTTAGTGACATTATTTCTCAGTATGTAGTTAATGACATTATTTCTCAGTATGTAGTTAGTTATATTATTTCTCAGTATGTAGTTAGTGATATTATTTATCAGTATGAAGTTAATAACATTATTTCTCAGTTTTTAGTTAGTGACATTATTATTCAGTATGTAGTTAGATACATTATTTCTCAGTATGTAGTTAGTAACATTATTTCTCAGTATGTAGTTAGTAACATTTCTTCTCAGTATGTAGTTTGTACATTATTTCTCAGTATGTAATTAGAGACATTATTTCTCAGAGTGTAGTTAGTGACATTTCTTCTAAGTATGTAGTTAGTGACATTATTTCTCATTATGTAGTTGGTGATATTATTTCTCAGTAAGTAGTTAGTGATGTTATTTCTCAGTATGTAGTTAGTAACATTATTTCTCAGTATTTAGTTAGACACATTATTTCTCAGTATGTTGTTAGTAGTATTATTTCTCAGTTTGTAGTTAGTGACATTATTTCTCAGTATGTAGTTAGTGATATTATTTCTCAGTATGTAGTTAGACACATTATTGCTCAGTATGTAGTTAGGTACATTATCTCTCATTATGTAGTTAGTGACATTATTTCTCAGTATGTAGTTAGTATAATTATTTTTCAGTATGTAGTTAGACACATTATTTCTCAGTATATAGTTAGGTACATTATCTCTCATTATGTAGTTAGTGACATTATTTCTCAGTATGTAGTTAGTGATATTATTTCTCAGTATGTAGTTAGTGATATTATTTCTCAGTATGTAGTTAGTATAATTATTTCTCAGTATGTAGTTAGTGATATTATTTCTCAGTATGTAGTTAGTGATATTATCTCTCATTATGTAGTTAGTGACATTATATTTCAGTATGTAGTTAGTGATATTATTTCTCAGTATGTAGTAAGAGACATTATTTCTCAGTTTGTAGTTAGTGACATTATTTCTCAGTAAGTAGTTAGAGACATTATTTCTCCTTTTTTTGTTACGGACATTATTTCTCAGTATGTAGTTAGTGATATTATTTCTCAGTATGTAGTTAGTGACATTATTTCTCAGTATGTAGTTAGAGACATTATTTCACAGTATATAGTTAGTGATATTATTTCTCAGTATGTAGTTAGAGACATTATTTCTCAGTATGTAGTTAGTTATATTATTTCTCAGTATGTAGTTACAGACATTATTTCTCAGTATGTAGTTAGTGATATTATTTCTCAGTATGTAGTTACGGACATTATTTCTCAGTATGTAGTTAGTGATATTATTTCTCAGTATGTAGTTAGTGGCATTATTTCTCAGTATGTAGTTAGAGACATTATTTCTCAGTATGTAGTTAGAGACATTATTTCTCAGTATGTAGTTAGAGACATTATTTCTCAGTGTGTAGTTAGTGACATTATTTCTCAGTATGTAGTTAGTGACATTATTTCTCAGTATGTAGTTAGTGACATTATTTCTAAATATGTAGTTAGTGACATTATTTAAATGGTAACTGCTATTTTCCTCTCTTCTCTCTACAGCCCTACTTTGCCATCTTTGCCACAGTGAAGTGGCTCCTGACAGAACTTGTCATGTAAGCTGTGTGTGTGTGTGTGTGTGTGTACGCACATCCATTTGCGCGTATGTTTTCCTTCGTTCGTGGGTGTGCTCTAGGGCTGTGGTGACGTTAGCTCCGTTCATGAGCTGTAATGGCATCCTTATGTCGCCACTTAGCTGGGGCGATCCCACAGTGCGGTGGGGTCTCTGTGGTTGTGGAACCGTCCTGCTTCCTGGGTGGTCTGATGTCAGAGCAACAGAGCTCAAGCTCTTGGGTGATTGAGTTGTTGTAGGTGTTGTTGATTATAGGTTCTGTAGGTTTTATACAGGGCACATTGAAGGGTTTGACATTTAAAGTTGATATGTAGTAGATCTAAGTTGTGTGTTTGTGATTCTCTGAGATTGTGAGGATTGATGATGATGGTTCTATATATCTTTCTTCTCCTTGTCTTCAGTTTTATGGTGGAGTTTAACCTGTACAGCTGGTGGTACTCTGACCTCACAGCCAAAGGTAAGTCGGTAAAAGGGTCAGGTGTGTTTAGAGGCCAGCTGCTGGTTGGGTGAGCCTGTCACACTCAATTGTGATTGGATGTTGAAGACGTCACTCACATTTTGTTCTATGTAGAAACCACAGCAGAGAGGTTAAGAGTGCAGGACATGAGCAAGACTATGACTGCTGCCCGCAAACCCCTCACTCACACACAAAACACACATCTCAGTCATGACCTCTCCACGATCCTCTCTCTTTCCACTCGTTCACCTCTTTCTTTCTCAGTCTCTTTCGCTCTGTCTCTGAGTCAGTGTGACCGCTGGAAAAACAGAATAAAACACTAATGGTCACAAACTCCTTACAGGACATTTAAAGGACAGCCAGGGCAGACCATGGAGCTACCTCAATTGACCCGCTGTGTCTGTGTGTCTGTGTGTCTGTGTGTGTGTGTGTGTGTGTGTATGTGTGTGTGCGCGCACATCTATTTGTGTGCATATCTGTGCATGTGTGCGTGCGTGCGTATCCGTACATGTGTGCGTGCATATCCGTGCATGCGTGAGCTTTATGATCTGTGAGGATGTGTATCATATTGGTGGCAGTAGGAAGCAATATCCGCTATGTAACCAGAGAGACAGGCTACATCCACACACACAGACAGGCCACTGCCAAGGTAGGAACTCTACGCTATACTCAATACTTTATGGGCTGTGTAAGCCTGATTCCCTGTCTGGCAGTTAAGTCCCTCAAACCAGCGTCAAATGAAGGCATAGAGACCTGACAGAAGAAGAGGAGAGAATGTGATCAACTGTTGTTAGAATGCATGCCTACTTTTGGACAATAGCGAATTAAGAAAAACATCATCATCAGAGAGAAAGAGAGAGAGAGAGAGAGAGAGAGAGAGAGAGAGAGAGAGAGAGAGACAGAGACAGAGAGAGAGAGAGAGAGAGAGAGAGAGAGAGAGAGAGAGAGAGACAGAGAGAGAGACAGAGAGAGAGAGAGAGAGAGAGAGAGAGAGGGAGGGCTGCTGAAAATGCTGTCCAAGCACCCTTTCCTTATCCTGGGTAGAAACATGGTTTCTTGGTGTTGGACATGGAACAGAAGACACAATTTCACAGCTCGGTAACCGCAGCTCTTACAGCGGTACACTCCTATCGCCTCACAAATGAGACTCAACCATCAGACACACACCAGATAGGCCCGTCCTACACCCGAACCAACCGGCAACGGAATCCATGCGCGTCCATGCACGTCCTCAAATTGAACTAATCCCAAGCATTCAGACGAACCCGACGCCATTAGGCCGCTGACACACACCAGCAATTAAAACCATCCAATAAACCTACTGTATGTTAATCCACACTCCTTCCTAATCAGCCTGTGACTATGTTCCTTTGTGCAGGAAAAGTGTTTGCAATAATGGTTTTTGATTCAACTAAGCTCATCGTTTTCTTATTGTATAGTCATTTAGTATGTATGTTTACTGTAGACGATGTCGTTTGCTTGTGCACTGAATTAATATAGTGTACTGTATAGTCAGAGGGCTTTTTCCCTAAATCAACTGCAGTACTACCACAAACCACTAAGTGGCAGCAGTGAAACATGAAATGAATTTAAAACACCACTCTATCAGATAAATTATGTAACTGGATGTATTCATTACAATATTCCCCTTTTCTGTGGTTTCACGATGTCTGTAAAAGGAGTGTGTGATGAACATATTTACAGCAGTTAAAAAAATTATGTTTTATTCTAATCACCAAATTAAACAGAAAACTTTCTGGCACACTGCTCTTCTCCTCTCTCCTCCTTTCCTCTCTCTCTCTAGCCCAGAGGGGTGATCGGACCATGTTGGTGCCATGTGATACGGAGTACCCAGCCTTCGTCTCAGAGAGAACCATTAAGGAGACCACTGGGAACATCGACTGTGAGGGATGCATCAAGTACGTTACAGTTTACACACACACACACACACACACACACACACACACACACACACACACACACACACACACACACACACACACACACACACACACACACACACACACTGCCAATCAAATGCAGTCTGTGGTC
This sequence comes from Coregonus ussuriensis, assembly GCA_031479575.1. Classification (NCBI taxonomy): domain Eukaryota; kingdom Metazoa; phylum Chordata; class Actinopteri; order Salmoniformes; family Salmonidae; genus Coregonus; species Coregonus ussuriensis. The sequence goes on along the minus strand of CM062502.1, from coordinate 11,854,149 downwards.
CTTTATTTCCACTTTAGTTCTCTCTCTCTTCCACTGCTGTAAACTGTTCAAATGTACAGTTCATTGACATATAGCCAGACTCCAGTCACACATTTAATGACAAATTTGATGACTTGAGACTGGACTTGATATAAAATAAAATAACTTGAGACTTGACTTGGACTTGGAGCCTCAAGACTCTGGTCTCGACTTGGACTTGAGACTGATTACTTGAAAATATCTGGCCAGGTTTGTAATGTTGTGTCACTCATTTTGTGGCACAGTCTACATGGATTAATCTACATGCAGCCAGAGACAGTAGCAGCAGCATCGCCCCCTTGCAAAAAAGAACTGCAACAGATTGGCTAGTGAAACACACTCGGCACTCTGATTGGACCAGCAAATTGTCAGTCAACACAGGTGGATGTGCTAGCGAACAGATTGCTGATTAGCTGTATGCTACAGCTCTAGGATCAGGTGCAGTGCAAAGGACACAGTAGGGAGAGAGGATTGCCATAATAAATACATATGCAGCTCCAAAAATTGTTTGGTGATCAAGAATATGAACTGTTTACTTTGCAAGCTCACCAGCAATGGGGCAACAATTACTAGCATATGTCTACTGGTCTTTTGGTATGTAACAATTGCTTGATATTGATAATTGACTTATGAAAGTGCATTTGGAATTTGTTGTTAAAATCAAATATTACTGTGGCGAAGACGCACCATAGGTGCTGCTGTTTATTTGCAATCTCCAAACGTAAATATATATTCCATCTAATACTACAATAATTGCTAGCGTTTAATCATTCCATTACCTTACTGTTTATTGCAACAGGTAGACATTTCTGTTTCATGTTTGATAGGCCTACGATACATTTTCATTTTATAGTCAACCATTTCTTACCCTGCTCTGAGTGGGCGGGATGTTTATAGTGCACATGCACATTCGAAAGACTTATGAGGTAGACGTTCTGTTTATTTAATTCAATGTATAGTTTCCTTTGTTCATATTTATGTCGGAGTTCCGTGTGTCTGTGTCCTATGTCCCTGTCATTTTTGTTGTGCGTAATAGGAGAGCACGCGCCTTAGTGTGCATAGAAATAGTCTACATGGTCTTCCCTCCACCCTTTGGAGTCATAAGAGAAAAGGATTGTTACATGTATGCATGGTGTTGGAATATCATTAATAATCATTAAGTCTGATTAAGAAGAATGTACAAATGTAACAATGGATGTGGGAATTGCCTTTTACATTGTAGAACCAGTTTATTGGTTGTCATTGCCAATTGGGTAATTGTATGGTCCTGGGGGCCAAGTGCTTATTATTTAGGCCTACCTGTTTGAGCTCCTGTTAGACAGATTACATTTGGTTTCTCAGATAGGACAGGTTAAGCCTGATACAGACTCTTTAGGGATTTTGCCCGTGTATATTTGTTAAATCTACTAGTATATTTTGTATGATATGGCGCTTTCACCATTGGATCACCAAGACCTGTAAATAAATCTGCACTCTGAGCACGTCAACCTGCCTTGCCTTCTGCTGATTTCATGCCCTTAAGGCTGCTATTATATAGGCTAATAAAGATATGTTGTAGACTAAATAATGAAAAGGGCTGTCCTGTAGCCTCGATAAATAGACAAAGATTTGTAGTTGAACAAATTGTTGCATGTATAGATTTTTTTTTTTTTACTTGACTTGAAAACTTGTGACTCAACTCGACTTGACTTGCTCTTAGAATGCACGACTTGGACTTGACCCTGAGTCTTGACCCGGGACTCGACTTGGGACTCAGACCTTGTGACTTGAGACTTACTTGTGACTCGAATAATAGTGACTTGGTCCCACCTCTGCATATAGCTGATTAAAACAGTTATCATTGTTATCCATACACACACTTACAGACATATATAGGCCTATATACACACACCTATAGACATACATAGGCCTATATACACACACCTATAGACATACATAGGCCTATATGCACACACTTATAGACATACATAGGCCTATATACACACACTTATAGACATACATAGGCCTATATACACACACTTATAGACATACATAGGCCTATATACACACACTTATAGACATACATAGGCCTATATACACACACTTATAGACATACATAGGCCTATATACACACACTTATAGACATACATAGGCCTATATACACACACCTATAGACATACATAGGCCTATATACACACACTTATAGACATACATAGGCCTATATACACACACTTATAGACATACATAGGCCTATATACACACACTTATAGACATACATAGGCCTATATGCACACACTTATAGACATACATAGGCCTATATGCACACACTTATAGACATACATAGGCCTATATACACACACTTATAGACATACATAGGCCTATATGCACACATGCCCACGTATATTCACACGTTTATACACACACTCTCTCAAACACTGTTTAAAACGTGAGCACAACACAAGCCGAGGGATAGAGGAGTGGGAAAAAAGAAAAAAGCTTCCTTTAAAAATGGGAAAGTTAGTGTGGTCCCCATTAACAATTTGGGCTTTTCTGTCAGGCAATTGTGGGGTGTTCTCTGGATCACTCCGATGGGCCCTTCATTGCTCCCAGCTGTGGAGCTGCCAAGGAAACTTAGAAGTGTCTGTGTGTCTGTGTGTCTGTGTGTCTGTGTGTGTGTGTGTGTGTGTGTGTGTGTGTGTGTGTGTATGTGTGTGTGTGCCTGCGATGTGTGTGTTTGTTCTTTTTGGCTCTCAGGGTCAGGAGGGTAACCACAGCCCTGGGTGCCAGGATTAAATGCGGGTCGGGATGCAGTCAGACACACACACACCCACACACACACACACACACACACACACACACACACACACACACACACACACATGCTTACACACACCTGCAGGATAGCTGTCACAAGGTATAGCCTGACTAATATTCATACAGAAGAGAAGTCACCCAGGCAACGAACCCTAAAGCTAATCATACGCCACACAGATCCACACGAGCCCCAGTGATTGGCTGATCCCAGAGGGCCCAGGCATTTGAACATTTACAGCCAATGGATGAGTTGTGTCAGGCCTATATTTGAATAAATATGAATAAATCAAAAGCGATGGATTGAACTCTGAACCCTATCTGAGAAACGGCGATTAATATAATCTTATTACATTTATCAGGGACAGGATCGGAAACACACCCCCACACACACACGTGCGCACACACAGACACAAACACACACACACACACACACACACATTAAACATCTGATGCTGCTTTGAGAAGAGCAAATTGCTGTCAGTAGATTAATAGATGAAAGCAGTTTGAGTTGAGCAGGCAGAACTCTGAGTCTAACCCAACTAGTCGGTTTCCTATAAATCCTTTTTAAAGCACAATGAATTTGACAAAGTGAAATGGAGTTTTTATTTCGGTTATATGGAATTTTATAGCTTATATTAGAAAATAGAGGATATTGGTGATAAACGTCTGGTTTATGTTAGTGGCTGACTGAGAGATTTTCTCTTATTTTCATTGGAACACGTGTGTGTTTTAGCCTGTAGGAAATATATTCTCACAGCTCCACTGCTCTCCTCTATTGAACAACTCTTCAGTGTTTATTTAGTGAACTTTTAGTTTGTTACTTAAGAGCGGATTTGTGTACAGTCTGTGTGTGTGTGTACAGTATATGTGTTGTCTGTCTCTCTCTCTTTCTCTCTGTGTGTGTGTGTGTGTGTGTGTGTGTGTGTGTGTGTGTGTGTGTGTGTGTGTGTGTGTGTGCGTGTGTGTGTGCATGTGTGCATGTGTGTGTGTGTGCAGTATATGTGTTGTCTGTCTCTGTGTGTGTGTGTGTGTGTTATATGAAGCAGCTATCATCCACCTGCACTCAGTTTATGAAAGAGGAGATAAAGTGCTGATGGATGATTTAGGCTTCATTCCTGAAGTGAATAGTTTTATAGCAGAGATACCAGGCATCTATTAGCCACAATACACAGGACCATATATTGTCATCTTCAACTAACTCTTAAAAAGTGAAGTGTAAGTACATTCTGGTGTAGTCCATTTAAAACACAAGACGTGAGGTCATGTGTTGAAGATTCTCTCTGGTGGCTGTCTGTGAACTGTACATTGTTAGTCGACATTAATGTGTATGTTATCAAGTGCACTAATGTACACATAGTCCATAGTAGACAGGGTCCGTATTTTATAAATCTTTACATTGACATTTTAGTTGTTTAGCAGATGCTCTTATCCAGAGCGACTTACAATTAGTGCATTCATCTTAGGATAGCTAGATAAATAAAGTGGTTATCAGTGCTAGTCATTGCTAGTAGGGGTTACAGTATCAAGCGGGTGGTACATATCATTCATACATAACCAAGAGGACACTAACAGCGAGAGGTATTTGATAGAGAAGTCATGTTCCTCTTTATACTGTATGGCTAAGGGGTTAGAGCCATGAGACAGAACTACTTATTGCTGCTCTGACACTTTTCTCCTCTGACTCCAGCGCTGTGTGTTTGTGTGTGTCAGAAACACACTGTTCTGTGTGTGAGTGTGTGTCAGAAACACACTGTTCTGTGTGTGAGTGTGTGTACATACATACAGTGGGGTCTGAAAGTATTGACACCCTTGATAAAGATGAGCAAAAATGACTGTATAAAATATATAATTCAAATGCTGAGCTATATTGTATGCTAAAAAAAAATGGGAGATTTTGTAACCTGTTAAATTCTGAGCGGTTGTTTTGGACCCGGTACCTGGTCCTCGGAGCTTAAGTTGTACCCACTCAGTCAATTTCGGTCAGAAAATAGAAAGTGATATATCATTCGAAAGCTACAGCACTTGTCTTTTTACTGCTGGCGATGTCATTTTTACAGGATAACTTAAAAGCCCTGATCGCTAGGGTCATTTTAAGATGTCAGGCTTGAAAATCCGTTCCGCCATTTTCGCACATATCAAACCAGACGCATCTGCTTTGAAGTGGCCAAGTCACGTCGTGATCTTCTGCTGTGATCTAGTGGACGATCTGGAAATCATACATGAGATCAGTTTACATCAGTGGTTAAGACTTCAGCTGTCTCCTCATATGTACATTCCTGTATGACAAAAAATGAAGGCATGGCACTTTGCACAAGCCCTGCACTTTTAAATGGTCTGTGTTCCTATGGGAATTTATGCATGTGGGGGACAATAATGGGGGCAATAATGACATTAAAATGATTTTAGAGCTTTTTAATGGAAATTCCAAAGCCCAAAATAGTGAACATTCAATTGCCAAAACATTGAAAATATTCCATTGTCTCTGTCAGGTCCACATTGGATAGACATCAATAGAAACATAGGAAATTACTATGAAATAATACAATATTTCAGTTGTGTATATTTCTTAGTATTTGTGACTCGTTTCAGGAAACTAGGCATATGTCGCAGGTCACAACTTCACAGGAGAGACATTTGAACTTAAACCTTTTTTTTTTATTATCAAAATGTGTCTTTTGGCAGAAATGCCTTCTGGAACATGTGAGCTTTCATGTGCCTTAATAACAAACTTGTATGCCAATCTGTAAATATGAATACAATTGTTAAATTTCTAGCATAGGTTGGTTAAGCCACAGAAAAAGACAGCAACCTTCCCACTAGCCATGATTGGCTGAGATAATGAGTGGGCTGGACATGCCGAGAGAGGAGTTCGGATTGGTCTGCCATGTACAGTGAGGGAAAAAAGTATTTGATCCCCTGCTGATTTTGTACATTTGCCCACTGACAAAAAAAATTATCAGTCTATAATTTTAATGGTAGGTTTATTTGAACAGTGAGAGACAGAATAACAACAAAAAAATCCAGAAAAACGCATGTCAAAAATGTTATAAATTGATTTGCATTTTAATGAGGGAAATAAGTATTTGACCCCCTCTCAATCAGAAAGATTTCTGGCTCCCAGGTGTCTTTTATACAGGTAACGAGCTGAGATTAGGAGCACACTCTTAAAGGGAGTGCTCCTAATCTCAGCTTGTTACCTGTATGAAAGACACCTGTCCACAGAAGCAATCAATCAATCAGATTCCAAACTCTCCACCATGGCCAAGACCAAAGAGCTCTCCAAGGATGTCAGGGACAAGATTGTAGACCTACACAAGGCTGGAATGGGCTATAAGACCATCGGCAAGCAGCTTGGTGAGAAGGTGACAACAGTTGGTGCGATTATTCGCAAATGGAAGAAACACAAAATAACTGTCTATCTCCCTCGGCCTGGGGCTCCATGCAAGATCTCACCTCGTGGAGTTGCAATGATCATGAGAACGATGAGCAATCAGCCCAGAACTACACGGGAGGATCTTGTCAATGATCTCAAGGCAGCTGGGACCATAGTCACCAAGAAAACAATTGGTAACACACTACGCCGTGAAGGACTGAAATCCTGCAGCGCCCGCAAGGTCCCCCTGCTCAAGAAAGCACACATACAGGGCTGTCTGAAGTTTGCCAATTAACATCTGAATGATTCATCTGAGAACTGGGTGAAAGTGTTGTGGTCAGATGAGACCAAAATCAAGCTCTTTGGCATCAACTCAACTCACCGTGTTTGGAGGAGGAGGAATGCTGCCTATGACCCCAAGAACACCATCCCCACCGTCAAACATGGAGGTGGAAACATTATGCTTTGGGGGTGTTTTTCTGCTAAGGGGACAAGACAACTTCACCGCATCAAAGGGATGATGGACGGGGCCATGTACCGTCAAATCTTGGGTGAGAACCTCCTTCCCTCAGCCAGGGCATTGAAAATGGGTCGTGGATGGGTATTCCAGCATGACAATGACCCAAAACACACGGCCAAGGCAACAAAGGAGTGGCTCCAGAAGAAGCACATTAAGGTCCTGGAGTGGCCTAGCCAGTCTCCAGACCTTAATCCCATAGCAAATCTGTGGAGGGAGCTGAAGGTTTTAGTTGCCAAACGTCAGCCTCGAAACCTTAATGACTTGGAGAAGATCTGCAAAGAGGAGTGGGACAAAATCCCTCCTGAGATGTGTGCAAACCTGGTGGCCAACTACAAGAAACGTCTGACCTCTGTGATTGCCAACAAGGGTTTTGCCACCAAGTACTAAGTCATGTTTTGCAGAGGGGTCAAATACTTATTTCCCTTATTAAAATGCAAATCAATTTATAACATTTTTGACATGCGTTTTTCTGGATTTTGTTGTTGTTATTCTGTCTCTCACTGTTCAAATAAACCTACCATTAAAATTATAGACTGATAATTTTTTTGTCAGTGGGCAAACGTACAAAATCAGTAGGGGATCAAATACTTTTTTCCCTCACTTTAGAAGGCATCTGTCTATTTATGCTGGTCAGTATGTGTAGGTAATCCTGTCTAATGCTGCTTTTTTTAAATGTATCGTGTAGTGGAGCCGCATAAGTGTTACTCTCCACTTTCTGGAGTATCGAGTTTTAAAATCAGTGGAATTAGAGTATGATAGCTATAGAGATGGAGAAAAAAGCTGTCTCCGGATTACATCTTCAAACTAAGGGCAACCATGGCATCTGTGACAGGGAGACACGTCCATCCATGCATGATGTATATGGGTAAGATAGTCTAGCTAGCTACATTTTCAGATATTACACGTTTCTAATTTTGACAGAAAGTGGTTTCATTTCAAGTTAAAATGTACTGTTAGCTAGCTAGCTAACGTTAGCTGGCTGGCTCGCTAGCTAACATTACGTGACATGTATGATCTTACACTTTGTTTACCTAGCTAGGTTCATTGTTTACCTAGCTGGCTAGTTACATGTCTTAACAAAAGACTCCACTATGCAAGTAACTATTTCGGGTGCATTCATAAATTCAGTCTGAGTATGCCAGAGCGCAGAATAACTGATGAATTTGCGAACACACAACACCCATTGAATATGGTAGGCTGGACAATAGAACTAGTCAAAATTCACCAAGGCTGAAAAACGGCCAAAGAACGTTGGCTGAGCTGGAATACTAGAGCGAGGCCATAGGAAATGAATTTAAACAAACCTTTGCAGAGCCTCTTCTGACTGGAGTGATGTTTAGAATTCCATTCCCCTAAATGGCACAAAAAATGTATCCCTTCTTATTTTACCACTACAATCTGTTCTTTGGACAAAACTGGAAAAAAACAACTTGTGTAGAAAGTAAACATCCGCACCTCGATGGTGTCAACTGTGCTTATGTCTGCGTAATGAGGAAGTAGGGAAAAAATTAAAACTTCTGACTATTCTGGTCTAGTGATCGATGACAACCGAGCTTGCTGCCCAGACTTACACTACCGGTCAAAAGTTTTTCTTTTTTTCTTAATTTTTACTATTTTCTACATTGTAGAATAATAGTGAAGACATCAGAACTATGAAATAACACATATGGAATCATGTAGTAACCAAAAATATATATTTTATATTTGAGATTCTTCAATTAGCCACCCTTTGCCTTGATGACAGCTTTGCACACTCTTGGCATTCTCTCAACCAGCTTCATGAGGTAGTCACCTGGAATGCATTTCAATTAACAGGTGTGCCTTCTTAAAAGTTAATTTCTGGAAATATTTTCCTTCTTAATGCGTTTGAGCCAATCAGTTGTGTTTTGACAAGGTGGGGGGGGGGGGGGTATACAGAAGATAGCCCTATTTGGTAAAAGACCAAGTCCATATTATGGCAAGAACAGCTCAAATAAGCAAAGACAAATGACAGTCCATCATTACTTTAAGACATGAAGGTCAGTCAATACAGAACATTTCAAGAACTTTAAAGTCACCATTGGCCTCATGGTGAAATCCCTGAATGGTTTCCTTCCTTTCCGGCAACTGAGTTAGGAAGGATACCTGTATCTTTGTAGTGACTGGGTGTATAAATACACCATCCAAAGTGTAATTATTAACTTTACCATTCTCAAGGGGATATTCAACATCTGCTTTTCTATTTTTACCCATCTACCAATAGGTGCCCTTCTTTGCGGGCGAATTGGAAAACCTCCCTAGTCTTTGATGTTGACTCTGTGTTTGAAATTCAGTGCTCGACTGAGGGACCTTACAGATATTTGAATGTGTGGGGTACAGAGATGAGGTAGTCATTCAAAAATCATGTGAAATACTATTATTGCACACAGAGTAAATCAATGCAACTTATTATGTGAGTTGTTAAGCAAATTTCTACTCCGGAACTTATTTAGGCTTGCCATAACAAAGGGGTTGAATACTTATTGACTCAAGACATTTCAGCTTTTCATTTTTTATTAATTTGTAAGCATGTCTAAAAACATAATTCCACTTTGACATTATGGGGTATTGTGTGTAGACCAGTGACACAAAATCTAAATTTAATCAATTTTAAATTCAGGCTGTAACGCAACAAAATGTGGAAAAAGTGCAAGGGATGTGAATATTTTCTGAAGGAACTGTATATACAGTGGGGAGAACAAGTATTTGATTCACTGCCGATTTTGCAGGTTTTCCTACTTACAAAGCATGTAGAGGTCTGTAATCCAGAAAATCATATTGTATGATTTTTAAGTAATTAATTTGCATTTTATTGCATGACATAAGTATTTGATCACCTACCAACCAGTAAGAATTCCGGCTCTCACAGACCTGTTAGTTTTTCTTTAAGAAGCCCTCCTGTTCTCCACTTATTACCTGTATTAACTGCACCTGTTTGAACTCATTACCTGTATAAAAGACACCTGTCCACACACTCAATCAAACAGACTCCAACCTCTCCACAATGGCCAAGACCAGAGAGCTGTGTAAGGACATCGGGGATAAAATTGTAGACCTGCACAAGGCTGGGATGGGCTACAGGACAATAGACAAGCAGCTTGGTGAGAAGGCAACAACTGTTGGCGCAATTATTAGAAAATGGAAGAAGTTCAAAATGACGGTCAATCACCCTTGGTCTGGGGCTCCATGCAAGAGCTCACCTCGTGGGGCATCAATGATCATGAGGAAGATGAGGAATCAGCCCAGAACTACACGGCAGGACCTGGTCAATGACCTGAAGAGAGCTGGGACCACAGTCTCAAAGAAAACCATTAGTAACACACTACACCGTCATGGATTAAAATCCTGCAGCGCACGCAAGGTCCCCCTGCTCAAGCCAGCGCATGTCCAGGCCCGTCTGATGTTTGCCAATGACCATCTGGATGATCCAGAGGAGGAATGGGAGAAGGTCATGTGGTCTGATGAGACAAAAATAGAGCTTTTTGGTCTAAACTCCACTCGCTGTGTTTGGAGGAAGAAGAAGGATGAGTACAACCCCAAGAACACCATCCCAACCGTGAAGCATGGAGGTGGAAACAGCATTCTTTGTAGATGCTTTTCTGCAAAGGGGACAGGACGACTGCACCGTATTGAGGGGAGGATGGATGGGGCCATGTATCGCGAGATCTTGGCCAACAACCTCCTTCCCTCAGTAAGAGCATTGAAGATGGGTCGTGGCTGGGTCTTCCAGCATAATAATAATAATAATATGCCATTTAGCGGACGCTTTTATCCAAAGCAACTTACAGTCATGCGTGCATACATTTTTGTGTATGGGTGGTCCCGGGGATCGAACCCACTACCTTGGCGTTACAAGCGCCGTGCTCTACCAGCTGAGCTACAGAGGACCGCATGACAACGACCCAAAACACACAGCCAGGGCAACTAAGGAGTGGCTCCGTAAGAAGCATCTCAAGGTCCTGGAGTGGCCTAGCCAGTCTCCAGACCTGAACCCAATAGCAAATCTTTGGAGGGAGCTGAAAGTCCGCATTGCCCAGCGACAGCCCCGAAACCTGAAGGATCTGGAGAAGATCTGTATGGATGAGTGGGCCAAAATCCCTGCTGCAGTGTGTGCAAATCTGGTCAAGACCCACAGTAAACGTATGATCTCTGTAATTGCAAACAAAGGTTTTTGTACCAAATATTAAGTTCTGCTTTTCTGATGTTTCAAATACTTATGTCATGCAATAAAATGCAAATTAATTACTTAAAAATCATACAATGTGATTTTCTGGATTTTTGTTTTAGATTCCGTCTCTCACAGTTGAAGTGTACCTAAGATAAAAATTACAGACCTCTACATGCTTTGTAAGTAGGAAAACCTGCAAAATCGGCAGTGTATCAAATACTTGTTCTCCCCACTGTGCATTGACTTTTTCTACATTTTGTTACGTTACAGCCTTATTCAAAAATGTATTTTTTTTATCCTCATCAATATACACACAGTATCCCATAATGACAAAGCAAAAACAGGTTTTCAGATATTTTTGTTAATTTATAAAAATAAAAACTGAAATATCACATTTACATAAGTATTCAGTACTTTGTTGAAGCACCTTTGGCAGCGCTTACAGCATCAAGTATTCTTGGGTATGACGCTACAAGCTTGGCACACCTGTATTTGGGGAGTTTCTCCCATTTTTCTCTGCAGATCCTCTCAAGCTCTGTCAAGTTGGATGGGGAGCGTTGCTGCACAGCTATTTTCAGGTCTCTCCAGAAATGTTAGATCAGGTTCAAGTCTGGGCTCTGGCTGGGACACTCAAGCACATTCAGAGACTTGTCCCAAAGCCACTCCTGCATTGGCTTGGCTGTGTGCTTAGGGTCTTTGTCCTGTTGTAAGGTGAACATTCACCCCAGTCTGGGGTCCTGAGCGCACTGGAGCAGGTTTTTATCAAGGATCTCGCTATACTTTGCTCCATTAATCTTTGCCTCAATCCTGAATAGTCTCCCAGTCCCTGCCGCTGAAAAACATCCCCACCGCAGGATGCTACCGCCACCATGCTTCACCGTAGGGATGGTGCAAGGTTTCCTCCAGACGTGACACTTGGCATTCAGGCCAAAGAGTTCAATCTTGGTTTCATCAGACCAGAGAATCTTGTTTCTCATGGTCTGAGAGTCTTTAGGTGCCTTTTGGCAAACTCCAAGCGGGCTGTCATGTGAGTTTTACTGAGGAGTGGCTTCCGCCTGATTGGTGGAGTGCTGCAGAAATGGTTGTCCTTCTGGAAGGTTCTCCCATCTCCACAGAGGAACTCTAGAGCGCTGTCAGAGTGACCATCGGGTTCTTGGTCACCTCCCTGACCAAGGCCCTTATCCCCCGATTGCTCAGTTTGGCCGGGCGGCCAGCTCTAGGAAGAGTCTTGGTGTTTCCAAACTTCTTCCATTTAAGATTGATGGAGGCCACTGTGTTCTTGGGGACCTTCAATTCTGCAGACACTTCCCCAGATCTGTGCCTTGACACAATCCTGTCTCGGAGCACTACGGACAATTCCTTCGACCTCATGGATTGGTATTTGCTCTGACATGCGCTGTCAACTGTGGGAGCCTTATATAGACAGGTGTGTGCCTTTCCAAATCATGTCCAATCAATTGAATTTACCAAGGTGGACTCCAATCAAGTTGTAGAAACATCTCAAGAAATACTAAATTGAAACAGGATGCACGGGAGCTCAATTTCGAGTCTCATAGCAAAGGGTCTGAATAGGTGTTTCTGTTTTTAATTTTGTATACATTTTCAAAAATGTCTAAAAACCTGTTTTTTTCGCTTTGTCATTATGGGGTATTGTGTGTATATCGCTGAGGAAATGTTTTTATTTGATCAATTTTAGAATAAGGCTGTAACATAACAAAATGTGGAAAAAGTCAAGGGGTCCGAATACTTTCTAAAGGCACTGTGTATATATATATATATATATATATATATATATATATATATATATATATATATATATATATATTGTTGTGCTTTTCTTTGCATGCTGTTGCTCTGGATCTGAAATTGAATCCCAATCAGAGAAAATTCCCAAAACAATGAATTTAGCAGTATAGATTTTGTTATGTTTGAGCAAAATGCTTAGAATTGCAGGAAATGTGCTTTAAAACTGCTAAATGTTCTATTTGCTCCATGGCATAACATGTACAATCGTAGGAAATTAGCTTTGAAACTACAAAAATGTCTCTCAGCTCCATGTAGAAATTTGTAGAATTGCATGATATTGGCTTAAAGATTAAAACATTTCTCTACACCAGCTAAGATGGGGGCCTCTAAAACTGTTCATACAACTCAGCCACGCTGATGGGCCGACTGCGCCCCCTGCCACGCACCACCTAAGCCCATTTTTTTATCCAGAAAAAACCCTGGCTGAGCTAGGTTTGGTTGGACTGGGCTGAGTTAGGGTAACCTGGGTTGGACTGGGTTAGACTGGGCTGAGTTGGTTTGGACTGGGTTAGACTGGGCTGAGTTAGGGTAAACATGGTTGGATTGGGTTAGACTGGGCTGAGTTAGGGTAAACTGGGTTGGACTGGGTTAGACTGGGCTGAGTTAGGGTAAACTGGGTTGGACTGGGTTAGATTTCTCCTCCATCTCTCTTTCCCCTCCATCTCTCTCTCTTTCTCCTCCATCTCTCTTTCTCCTCCATCTCTCTTTCTCCTCCATCTCTCTCTCTTTCTCCTCCATCTCTCTTTCCCCTCCATCTCTCTCTCTTTCCCCTCCATCTCTCTCTCTCTTTCTCCTCCATCTCTCTCTCTCTTTCTCCTCAATCTCTCTCTCTTTTTCTCCTCCATCTCTCTTTCCCCTCCCTCTCGCTTTTTCCCCTCCATCTATCTCTCTTTCTCCTCCATCTCTCTTTCCCCTCCATCTCTCTCTCTTTCTCCTCCATCTCTCTTTCTCCTCCATCTCTCTTTCTCCTCCATCTCTCTTTCCCCTCCATTTCTCTCTCTTTCTCCTCCATCTCTCATTCCCCTCCATCTCTCTCTCTTCCTCCTCCATCTCTCTTTCCCCTCCATCTCTCTCTCTCTCTCTCTCTTTCCCCTCCATCTCTCTCTCTTTCCCCTCCCTCTCGCTCTTTCCCCTCCATCTCTCTCTCTTTCCCTCCTTCCCTTCCTCTGTGTTTTCCTATTGGCAGATCCTTTGTGATCCAGCAGATCCCCAGCAGTAATCTCTTCATGGTGGTGGTAGACAACAAGTGTGACTGTTCTGAGGCTGTATACTGGGTTGGACTGGGTTAGACTGGGGTATGTTAAACTGGACAGGCTGTATACTTAGTCAGGCTACTTTCCTCTGAAGGTTCCTTTGCGGAGATCCTGTGTCCGTGCGTGCATACAAGCGTGTGTGCGTGTCTCCTCTCCTTTGAGGAGATCCACTAGTGATAAATGCATTACAGTGAGAGACATAAATCACAGTCGGTGGAAAAGAGAGGGGGTCAGAGAGAAAGACAAAGAGAGAGTGAGAGAGAAAGAAGAGATCATCTTTACGGCCTCTCCTGTTCATAAACCCTATGCTGAGACATAAATCACTAACCAGGAGGCCAGATCAGACTGTCTGTGTCTCCTCGGCCAGTTAAACCTTGCCATGGGAAGATCTGGAACTGGAGGACCTGGAGTCTGCTTCCCATTTCTCTCCTTTGGAGTGTTTTATATTCTGTAACACTTCATTGGTGAGGGCCTTGGATGGGCCGTGTGTGTATGGGGGGGTTAGAAAATGTGTGTGTGTGTGTGTGTGTGCGTGTGTGCAACACACTGAGACAAGGAATATCTTTTGACACATGCCCATTGGAATCTTTTCAAAGTGTCCCCCTTTGGAGAGAATGTGAACACTGTTACTGTAATACATATTCATGGACAATCTGAAATGTACATCTCTCTCTCTCCCCTCCATCTCTCTCTCTCTCTCTCTCTCTCTCTCTCTCTCTCTCTCTCTCTCTCTCTCTCTCTCTCCCTCCATCTCTCTCTCTCTCTCCTCCATCTCTCTCTCTTTCTCCTCCATCTCTCTTTGTCCTCCATCTCTCTCTCTTTCTCCTCCATCTCTCTCTCTTTCTCCTCCATCTCTCTTTCCCCTCCATCTCTCCCTCTTTCTCCTCAATCTCTCTCTCCTCAATCTCTCTCTCTTTTTCTCCTCCATCTCTCTTTCTCCTCCATCTCTCTCTCTTTCTCCTCCATCTCTCTCTCTTTCTCCTCCCTCTCGCTCTTTCCCCTCCATCTCTCTCTCTTTCTCCTCCATCTCTCTTTCCCCTCCATCTCTCTCTCTTTCTCCTCCATCTCTCTTTCTCCTCCATCTCTCTTTCTCCTCCATCTCTCTCTCTTTCTCCTCCATCTCTCTTTCCCCTCCATCTCTCTCTCTTTCCCCTCCATCTCTCTCTCTCTTTCTCCTCCATCTCTCTCTCTCTTTCTCCTCAATCTCTCTCTTCTTTTTCTCCTCCATCTCTCTTTCCCCTCCCTCTCGCTTTTTTCCCCTCCATCTATCTCTCTTTCTCCTCCATCTCTCTTTCCCCTCCATCTCTCTCTCTTTCTCCTCCATCTCTCTTTCTCCTCCATCTCTCTTTCTCCTCCATCTCTCTTTCCCCTCCATTTCTCTCTCTTTCTCCTCCATCTCTCATTCCCCTCCATCTCTCTCTCTTCCTCCTCCATCTCTCTTTCCCCTCCATCTCTCCCTCTCTCTCTCTCTTTCCCCTCCATCTCTCTCTCTTTCCCCTCCCTCTCGCTCTTTCCCCTCCATCTCTCTCTCTTTCCCTCCTTCCCTTCCTCTGTGTTTTCCTATTGGCAGATCCTTTGTGATCCAGCAGATCCCCAGCAGTAATCTCTTCATGGTGGTGGTAGACAACAAGTGTGACTGTTCTGAGGCTGTTCCAATCACCATGGACCCCATCGAGATCATGCATATCCTTATCACAGAGACCGGTGGGAGGGGGTGGACTGGTGCAAGGGGTGAAATAGGGGACAGTGGGGTGTGGATACGTGTATGGGTGTGGACAGGGGTACAGGGGGAGAGAGTGGGGTGTACGGCATGAGTGGGACAGCACAGAGGTACGGGTAAGAATTGATTTCACATCTCTTGAACTCAGGGAGTGATTGTGTTTTGTGTGTGTGTGTGTGTGTGTGTGAGCCAACCGCAAAATGTAGCAAAACCTCCAGGGTTTTCATTAAAGCCTGTCTGACTTCAATATGATCAGTGATCACCTCCCACGGCCCCTTCGGTTGGCTCAACAGCTGCTTATTCAGGGGCTGTCACACAGTAAAAAGAAAAACAAAACTATTCTCTTCTCATGTATTTTGATACACACAACTTATTTCTCCTTTTTCACCCCATGAATTCCAGTGTCAGCATCATTATGGTCAGTGAGTTATTGTTTTGTATCCTCTGAGGGGAACGATGGGAAAAACAGAGATCGCTTTAATTTGCGGGCGGGTTTGGTGAGAGTTTGTTTGCCCTTTGCTCCGTTAGTTGGATGAAAGAGCTGTGTGTGTGTGTGTGTGTGTGTGTGTGTTTGTATGTGTGTGTGTGTGTGTGTGTGTGTGTGTGTGTGTGTGTGTGTTTGTATGTGTGTGTGTGTGTGTGTGTGTGTGTGTGTGTGTGTGCCTGTGCGTGTGTGTGCCTGTGCGTGTGCATGTGCGTGTGCATGTTTGTGTGTGTGCCTGTGCATGTGTGTGTGTGTGTGTGTGTGCATGTGTGTGTGTGCGAATGTGTGTGTGCATGTGTGTGTGTGTGTGCTTGTGCTTGTGTGTGTTTGTGCGTGCCTGTGTGTGTGTGTGTGTGTGTGTGTGTGTGTACCTGTGCTTGTGTGTGTGTGTGTGTGCGTGTGTGTGCATGTGTGTGTGTGTGTGTGCATGTGTGTGTGTGTGTGTGTTTGTGCGTGCCTGTGTGTGCGTGTGTGTGTGTGTGTGTGTGTGTGTGTGTGTGTGTGTGTGCCTGTGCTTGTGTGTATTTGGGTATGAGATCTGAGGCTGGAGGGCTGAGGGTTTTAAACAATGCATGGCGCTCCTACAGATGGACTGTTTCACAAGAGTGTGTGTGTGTGCGGGCGTGTGCGTGAGTGCGTTCGTGTGTGATGTTTCATAAGGGCCTGGGCCAGTGATGGGGGCCTGATCAATAGCAGACGCTGAGCTCCAGTATAGAGAGGCCAGGCTGCAGGCTGCTGGAAGAACACAGCTTCTAGTTACAACCATGGAATTACAATCAAAAGAAAGGAAATTCCTATTCCAAGCAATATTCTCTTTAGCGTTGATCTGTTGTCATATGTTGTCTGGGGTACATTGTTGTAGCAAGTAGGGTTCTTGTGTGAAGTGCTCCATAGATTGTGGCATGCTACTTTGAATGTGGACTAGTAGTGTTTACTACTGTGAAGTATCCCATGTGTTCCTTGACTGCGGCTGCACATAACGAGTCTCTGAAGTGTGAACGGCTGAAGTTCCAAAAGGACCGGAGACGACCTGACTCCTGCCACCCCTTTCACCCAGAGGTAACCAAACCCCAACCATACCCCAACCATATCCCGACCACACCACAACCATACCCCAAACTAACCTCCTGCCACTCCTTCCACCCAGAGGTAACCAAACCATAACCATTCCCCAACCACACCACAACTACACAATAACTTGACCGTAGCTTCACCATACTGTAACAATGGATTAAACCCTTGCTGGGCCATGAATGTATCTGTCTCTGACTCTGTCTCTATCTCTCTCTCACTCTCTTTCGC
>CM062502.1:11826694-11831694 GCA_031479575.1 Coregonus ussuriensis | reverse complement strand
TTAAAAAATAAAGAACAACCCTTGAATGAGTAGGAGTTCTAAAACTTTTGACCGGTAGTGTATACACACAACACACACACAACCATGCACACACACACACACACACACACACACAACCATGTATGCATGTACACTCACAGAGGCGGTCAAGTGAAGGACAAACCACTTGTCCTCTACTTGAAGAGTTTGCCTTGAAGAGCACGGCCATAGTCTTGATTAAGAATGGTTGAACCACACTCAGACCACACACACAGACTTATTGACCACAACACGCTATAGCACGCTATATATAGAGTATGGGAAAACAGATGAAGAGAAAGTGTTTTTGTGTTTTGTTAGACTGAGGGAGTGACGGCGTGTATCTGTTTTATCTGCCATACCATTGGAGCTACAGGTCCTCCTCCCATCACATTCTTGGCCTATCCCTCTGCCCTCTACCCCCATCAGCTACAAACAGAAAACCATGCATAACCAATCATATCCACAAATATATCCAGCATTCCTTTCTCCGTTTGCCTAAACAAACTTGGGAGGTTTTCCTGCCTTGGTCTGCAGAGTGACTGATCTGCATATTCAACAGACTCTTTGTAGATGTGATGAAAGGTGAAGTGAGGGTCGGAGTTCTGCCAGTCTATCAGGCACCACACGGCTTCAAACTCCCACAGCTGGCATGGCCGCCCGCAGGGACATTCCTATTGGCTCAGCCACACAGGAAGTGGCTTGAAGATCTCCCATCTACACAGCTCCCTACTTTGATGATGTCACTCCAACTCCAGTGTGTAGTGTGTAGTGTGTAGTGTGTGTCAATATTTGGTGGTCAAATGTCCCACAGGTTTTAACATCCTATTGTGATGGTGTGAGTTAGACTTTCTGTATGTTCACAGGGGTTGGATAAGAGGAGGTGTGAGGAGGAGAAAGGAGAGACTGCCAGGAGGAAGGGGTGAAAGGAGGAGGGGAGAGATGGAGAGACAGACAGAGGGAGGGGTGAGTCCCACCGTATCAGGAGCAAAAAAGAAAGTCTGTTGGAACCAAAACCCCATCTCACCCCCAAATCATTTAGTCGCTGTTGGTCCTAACACACACCCCTAACTCCCTGAACAAGCATTTATTCAGTTGACTTTGACTATTCCAAGCATGTTTAATAAAGCTCTGATCACAGTTCATTAGTATCTGTGTTTGCATTGGATGGATGTCATATTAATCAGCTGGAGACTGGACTCCATCCCACAGCTATTAATCCTAATGCACTGATTGAAGCTCATGTTAGATTTGATGTGATTGTTCTGGTATTTCCAACAAGCTGTCACAGTCTCACTGCAGAATTAATTAGATGTTCATCCACATTCTCCAAACATAAAAATTTGAAGTTGCTCCAATCGTCAAATTTCGAAGTTAAGGGTTAAGTTTAGACATTCATTCCAAATGGTTAAGGTAAGGGTTAAGGTTTGGGATAGTAAGTTAAAACAAAACATACAAAAACAGTCTCCACGACTGGGATAGAACATGCAACCTTCTGTTATAGAGACATGGAATTACATCTATCCACTGTCCTTGTCCACAATGCCCTAGCAAAACCTAAGCCTACTAAATAGCGCTCACTGTTTCCCCTAGTGAAGGCATTTCCCGACGTTCTCATTTCCCGACGTCAATCTTGAATGACCTGGCTGGGTATTTCATGATCAACGTTGAGTTTCTGAGCAAGTTTGTGTGTGTGTGTGTGTGTGTGTCTGTTTGTGTGTTACACGTCGTATTTTATTTGTCTCTCTATTGCTGGAGCACATTTCAATCCAACCTCGGCTGAACCCGCCGTGTGGACAGCACTCTATGGTTATTGAAGTTGTCTGTGTGAGCATGTGTATGAGAGAGAGAGTGTGTGTGTGTGTGTGTGTGTGTGTGCGTGATGACTGCAGCCTAAGAGTAGTCCAATCAGCAGAGGTCTTGGGACGTTGTAACATATTCACTCCTTCCCTGATCCCCTTAGACGCCCTTATTCTACATAGCAGAGCAGTGAAAGGAGGGCTAGTGTTACAACCACAGTCCCTGACAGAAAAATCACTGCTCCAATGTGACATGTATACGCCCCCGTGTCCCCCTCTCACCCCCTATCTCACCCCCTCTCACCCCCCCTCACCCCCACTCACCCCCTCTCACCCCCTCACCCCCATCTCACCCCCATCTCACCCCCTCTCACCCCATCTCACTCCCTCTCACCCAATCACCTCTCTCACCCACTCTCACCCCATCTCACCCACTCTCACCCCATCTCACCCCCTCTCAACCCATCTCACCCCCTCTCAACCCATCTCACCCCATCTCACCCCCTCTCCCTCCATCTCACCCACTCTCACCCCTCCCTCATCCCGTATTACCCTACTCACCCCTCCCTCAGCCCTTATTACTGTACTCACCCCTCCCTCAGCCCTTATTACCCTACTCACCCCTCCCTCAGCCCTTATTACTGTACTCACCCCTCCCTCAGCCCTTATTACCCTACTCACCCCTCCCTCAGCCCTTATACCCTACTCACCCCTCCCTCAGCCCTTATTACTCTACTCATCCCTCCCTCAGCCCTTATTACTCTACTCACCCCTCCCTCAGCCCTTATTACTGTACTCACCCCTCCCTCAGCCCTTATTACCCTACTCACCCCTCCCTCAGCCCTTATTACTGTACTCACCCCTCCCTCAGCCCTTATTACCCTACTCACCCCTCCCTCAGCCCTTATTACTCTACTCACCCCTCCCTCAGCCCTTATTACCCTACTCATCCCTCCCTCAGCCCGTATACCCTACTCACCCCTCCCTCAGCCCTTATTACTGTACTCACCCCTCCCTCAGCCCTTATTACTCTACTCACCCCTCCCTCAGCCCGTATTACTACTCACCCCTCCCTCAGCCCGTATTACTGTACTCACCCCTCCCTCAGCCCTTATTACCCTACTCACCCCTCCCTCAGCCCTTATTACTCTACTCACCCCTCCCTCAGCCCTTATTACTGTACTCACCCCTCCCTCAGCCCTTATTACTCTACTCACCCCTCCCTCAGCCCTTGTTACTGTACTCACCCCTCCCTCAGCCCGTATTACTGTACTCACCCCTCCCTCAGCCCTTATTACCCTACTCACCCCTCCCTCAGCCCTTATTACCCTACTCACCCCTCCCTCAGCCCTTATTACCCTGCTCACCCCTCCCTCAGCCCTTATTACACTACTCACCCCTCCCTCAGCCCGTATTACCCTACTCACCCCTCCCTCAGCCCTTATTGAAGTTGCTCCAATCGTCAAATTTCGAAGTTAAGGGTTAAGTTTAGACATTCATTCCAAATGGTTAAGGTAAGGGTTATCAGCCCTCATTACTGTACTCACCCCTCCCTCAGCCCTTATTACTGTACTCACCCCTCCCTCAGCCCTCATTACCCTACTCACCCCTCCCTCAGCCCTTATTACTCTACTCACCCCTCCCTCAGCCATTATTACTGTACTCACCCCTCCCTCAGCCCTTATTACCCTACTCACCCCTCCCTCAGCCCTTATTAGCCTACTCGCCCCTCCCTCAGCCCTTATTACCCTACTCACACCTCCCTCAGCCCTTATTACCCTACTCACCCCTCTCTCAGCCCTTATTACCCTACTCACCCCTCTCTCAGCCCTTCTTACACTACTCATCCCTCCCTCAGCCCTTATTACTCTACTCACCCCTCCCTCAGCCTTTTTTACCCTACTCACCCCTCCCTCAGCCCTTATTACCCTACTCACCCCTCCCTCAGCCCTTATTACTGTACTCACCCCTCCCTCAGCCCTTATTACCCTACTCACCCCTCCCTCAGCCCTTATTACTCTACTCAACCCTCCCTCAGCCCTTATTACCCTACTCACCCTACTCACCCCTCCCTCAGCCCTTATTAACCTACTCACCCCCTCCCTCAGCCCTTATTACCCTACTCACCCCTCCCTCAGCCCTTATTACCCTACTCACCCCTCCCTCATTCCTTATTACCCTACTCACCCCTCCCTCAGCCCTTATTACTCTACTCACCCCCTCCCTCAGCCCTTATTACCCTACTCACCCTTCCCTCAGCCCTTATTACCCTACTCACCCTTCCCTCAGCCCTTATTACCCTACTCACCCCTCCCTCAGCCCTTATTACTGTACTCACCCCTCCCTCAGCCCTTATTACCCTACTCACCCCTCCCTCAGCCCTTATTACCCTACTCACCCCTCCCTCAGCCCTTATTACTGTACTCACCCCTCCCTCAGCCCTTATTACTGTACTCACCCCTCCCTCAGCCCTTATTACTGTACTCACACCTCCCTCAGAACTTATTACCCTACTCATCCCTCCCTCAGCCCTTATTACCCTACTCACCCCTCCCTCAGCCCTTATTACCCTACTCACCCCTCCCTCAGCCCTTATTACTCTACTCACCCCTCCCTCAGCCCTTATTACCCTACTCATCCCTCCCTCAGCCCTTATTACCCTACTCACCCCTCCCTCAGCCCTTATTACCTTACTCACCCCTCCCTCAGCCCTTATTACCCTACTCATCCCCCCCTCAGCCCTTATTACTGTACTCACCCTCCCTCAGCCCTTATTACTGTACTTACCCCTCCCTCAGCCCTTATCACCCTACTCACCCCTCCCTCAGCCCTTATTATCCTACTCACCCCTCCCTCAGCCCTTATTACCCTACTCATCCCTCCCTCAGCCCTTATTACCCTACTCACCCCTCCCTCAGCCCTTATTACCCTACTCACCATACTCACCCTTCCCTCAGCCCTTTTTACCCTACTCACCCCCTCCCTCAGCCCTTATTACCCTACTCACCCCTCCCTCAGCCCTTATTACCCTACTCACCCCTCCCTCATTCCTTATTACCCTACTCACCCCTCCCTCAGCCCTTATTACTCTACTCACCCCTCCCTCAGCCCTTATTACCCTACTCACCCCTCCCTCAGCCCTTATTACCCTACTCACCCCCTCCCTCAGCCCTTATTATCCTA
>CM062502.1:11806744-11826194 GCA_031479575.1 Coregonus ussuriensis | reverse complement strand
CCCTCTCTACCTCTCTGTATCTATCGTTTCTCCCTCTCTACCTCTCTGTATCTATCGTTCTCCTCTCTACCTCTCTGTATCTATCGTTCTCCCTCTCTACCTCTCCTGTATCTATCATTCTCTCTCTCTACCTCTCTGGTATCTATCATTCTCTCTCTCTACCTCTCTGTATCTATCGTTCTCTCTCTCTACCTCTCTGTATCTATCGTTCTCCCTCTCTACATATATCGTTCTCTCTCTCTACCTCTCTGTATCTATCGTTCTCTCTCTCTACCTCTCTGTATCTATCGTTCTCCCTCTCTACCTCTCTGTATCTATCATTCTCCCGCTCTACCTCTCTGTATCTATCGTTCTCCCTCTCTACCTTTCAGTATCTATCGTTCTCTCTCTCTACCTTCTGTATCTATCGTTCTCCCTGTCTCCCTCTCTGTATCTATGTTTCTCCTCTCTACCTCTCTGTATCTATCGTTTCTCCCTCTCTACCTCTCTGTATCTATCGTTCTCTCTCTCTACCTCTCTGTATCTATCGTTCTCTCTCTCTACTCTCTGTATCTATCATTCTCTCTCTCTACCTCTCTGTATCTATCGTTCTCTCTCTACCTCTCTGTATCTATCATTCTCCCTCTCTACCTCTCTGTATCTATCGTTCTCCTACCTCTCTGTATCTATCGTTATCCATCTCTACCTCTCCCCCTGTATCTATCATTCTCCCTCTCTACCTCTCTGTATCTATCGTTCTCCCTCTCTGTATCTATCTTCGTTATCCCTCACCTCTATACCTCTCTGTAATCTATCGTTCTCTCTCTCTACCTCTCTGTATCTATCGTTCTCCCTCTCTACCTCTCTGTATCTATCGATCTCCATCCTCTCTACCTCTCTGTATCTATCGTTCTCCCTCTCTACCTCTCTGTATCTATCGTTCTCTCTCTACCTCTCTGTATCTATCGTTCTCTATCTCTTACCTCTCTGTATCTATCGTTCTCCCTCTCTACCTCTCTGTATCTATGTTCTCCTCTACCTCTCTGTATCTATCGTTCTCTCTCTCTACCTCTCTGTATCTATCGTTCTCCCTCTCTACCTCTCTGTATCTATTCTTTCTCTCTCTCTACCTCTCTGTATCTATTGTTCTCTCTCTCTACCTCTCTGTATCTATCCGTTCTCCCTCTCTACCTATCTCTCTATCTATCATTCTCTCTCTTACCTCTCTGTATCTATTCATTCTCTCTCTCTCTACCTCTCTGTATCTATCGTTCTCCCTCTCTGTATCTATCGTTCTCCCTCTCTACCTCTCTGTGTCTTTATCGTTCTCCCTCTCTACCTCTCTGTATCTATTGTTCTCCCTCTCTGTATCTATCGTTCTCCCTCTCTACCTCTCTGTATCTATCGTTCTCCCTCTCTACCTCTCTGTATCTATCGTTCTCCCTCTCTCCCTCTCTGTATCTATCGTTCTCCCTCTCTACCTCTCTGTATCTATCATTCTCCCTCTCTACCTCTCTGTATCTATCGTTCTCTCTCTCTACCTCTCTGTATCTATCGTTCTCCCTCTCTACCTCTCTGTATCTATCGTTCTCTCTCTCTACCTCTCTGTATCTATCGTTCTCCCTCTCTACCTCTCTGTATCTATCGTTCTCCCTCTCTACCTCTCTGTATCTATCGTTCTCCCTCTCTACCTCTCTGTATCTATCGTTCTCCCTCTCTACCTCTCTGTATCTATCGTTCTCCCTCTCTACCTCTCTGTATCTATCGTTCTCCCTCTCTACCTCTCTGTATCTATCGTTCTCCCTCTCTACCTCTCTGTATCTATCGTTCTCCCTCTCTACCTCTCTGTATATATCGTTTCTCCCTCTCTACCCTCTCTGTATCTATCGTTCTCACCCTCTACCTCTCTGTATCTATCGTTCTCCCTCTCTACCTCTCTGTATCTATCGTTCTCTCTCTCTACCTCTCTGTATCTATCGTTCTCTATCTCTACCTCTCTGCTATCTATCGTTCTCCCTCTCTACCTCTCTGTATTCTATCGTTTTTTCTCCCTCTCTACCTCTCTGTATCTATCGTTCTCTCTCTCTACCTCTCTGTATCTATCGTTCTCCCTCTCTACCTCTCTGTATCTATCATTCTCTCTCTCTACCTCTCTGTATCTATTGTTCTCTCTCTCTACCTCTCTGTATCTATCGTTCTCCCTCTCTACCTCTCTCTATCTATCATTCTCTCTCTCTACCTCTCTGTATCTATCATTCTCTCTCTCTCTACCTCTCTGTATCTATCGTTCTCCCTCTCTGTATCTATCGTTCTCCCTCTCTACCTCTCTGTGTCTATCGTTCTCCCTCTCTACCTCTCTGTATCTATTGTTCTCCCTCTCTGTATCTATCGTTCTCCCTCTCTACCTCTCTGTATCTATCGTTCTCCCTCTCTACCTCTCTGTATCTATTGTTCTCCCTCTCTACCTCTCTGTATCTATCGTTCTCCCTCTCTCCCTCTCTGTATCTATCGTTCTCCCTCTCTACCTCTCTGTATCTATCATTCTCCCTCTCTACCTCTCTGTATCTATCGTTCTCTCTCTCTACCTCTCTGTATCTATCGTTCTCCCTCTCTACCTCTCTGTATCTATCGTTCTCTCTCTCTACCTCTCTGTATCTATCGTTCTCCCTCTCTACCTCTCTGTATCTATCGTTCTCCCTCTCTACCTCTCTGTTTCTATCGTTCTCCCTCTCTACCTCTCTGTATCTATCGTTCTCCCTCTCTACCTCTCTGTATCTATCGTTCTCCCTCTCTACCTCTATCGTTCTCCCTCTCTACCTCTCTGTATCTATCGTTCTCCCTCTCTACCTCTCTGTATCTATCGTTCTCTCTCTCTACCTCTCTGTATCTATCGTTCTCCCTCTCTACCTCTCTGTATCTATTGTTCTCCCTCTCTACTTCTCTGTATCTATCGTTCTCCCTCTCTACCTCTCTGTATCTATCGTTCTAATTTTTTTACATTTTACATTTTTGTCATTTAGCAGACGCTCTTATCCAGAGCGACTTACAGTTAGTGAGTGCATACATTCTTTTTTAATTTTATTTTTTCATACTGGCCCCCCATGGAAAACAAACCCACAACCCTGGCGTTGCAAAAGCCATGCTCTACCAACTGAGCTACATCCCTGCCGGCCATTCCCTCCCCTACCCTGGACGACGCTGGGCCAATTGTGCGCCGCCCCATGGGGTTCTCCCTCTCTACCTCTCTGTATCTATCGTTCTCCCTCTCTACCTCTCTGTATCTATCGTTCTCCCTCTCTACCTCTCTGTATCTATCGTTCTCCCTCTCTGTATCTATCGTTCTCCCTCTCTACCTCTCTGTATCTATCATTCTCCCTCTCTACCTCTCTGTATCTATCGTTCTCTCTCTCTACCTCTCTGTATCTATCGTTCTCCCTCTCTACCTCTCTGTATCTATCGTTCTCCCTCTCTACCTCTCTGTATCTATCGTTCTCCCTCTCTACCTCTCTGTATCTATCGTTCTCCCTCTCTACCTCTCTGTATCTATTGTTCTACCTCTCTGTATTTATCGTTCTCCCTCTCTGTATCTATTGTTCTCCCTCTCTGTATCTATCATTCTCCCTCTCTACCTCTCTGTATCTATCGTTCTCTCTCTCTACCTCTCTGTATCTATCGTTCTCTCTCTCTACCTCTCTGTATCTATCGTTCTCCCTCTCTACCTCTCTGTATCTATCGTTCTCCCTCTCTACCTCTCTGTATCTATCGTTCTACCTCTCTGTATTTATCGTTCTCCCTCTCTGTATCTATCGTTCTCCCTCTCTGTATCTATCGTTCTCCCTCTCTACCTCTCTGTATCTATCGTTCTCTCTCTCTACCTCTCTGTATCTATCGTTCTCCCTCTCTACCTCTCTGTATCTATCGTTCTCCCTCTCTACCTCTCTGTATCTATCGTTCTACCTCTCTGTATTTATCGTTCTCCCTCTCTGTATCTATCGTTCTCCCTCTCTGTATTTATCGTTCTCCCTCTCTGTATCTATCGTTCTCCCTCTCTACCTCTCTGTATCTATCGTTCTCCCTCTCTACCTCTCTGTATCTATCGTTCTCCCTCTCTACCTCTCTGTATCTATCGTTCTCCCTCTCTACCTCTCTGTATCTATCGTTCTCCCTCTCTACCTCTCTGTATCTATCGTTCTCCCTCTCTACCTCTCTGTATCTATCGTTCTCCCTCTCTACCTCTCTGTATCTATCGTTCTCCCTCTCTACCTCTCTGTATCTATCGTTCTCCCTCTCTACCTCTCTGTATCTATCGTTCTCCCTCTCTACCTCTCTGTATCTATCGTTCTCCCTCTCTACCTCTCTGTATCTATCGTTCTCCCTCTCTACCTCTCTGTATCTATCGTTCTCCCTCTCTACCTCTCTGTATCTATCGTTCTCCCTCTCTACCTCTCTGTATCTATCGTTCTCCCTCTCTACCTCTCTGTATCTATCGTTCTCCCTCTCTACCTCTCTGTATCTATCGTTCTCTCTCTCTCTACCTCTCTGTATCTATCGTTCTCTCTCTCTCTACCTCTCTGTATCTATCGTTCTCCCTCTCTACCTCTCTGTATCTATCGTCCTCCCTCTCTACCTCTCTGTATCTATCGTTCTCCCTCTCTACCTCTCTGTATCTATCGTTCTCCCTCTCTACCTCTCTGTATCTATCGTTCTCTCTCTCTCTACCTCTCTGTATCTATCGTTCTCTCTCTCTCTACCTCTCTGTATCTATCGTTCTCCCTCTCTACCTCTCTGTATCTATCGTTCTCCCTCTCTACCTCTCTGTATCTATCGTTCTCCCTCTCTAAATCTCCAGCACAGTAGACGATGAATGACATTAAAGTGACTTCAACTAGTCATCAAGCACTTGACTAGCTGAATCAGGTGTGTTTGTGCTATGCTGGAACAAAAAGACAGCACCCCTTAGCTCTCCAGGATCGTGTCAGTGACCACTTTTCTTTTGTTCTACTCTTGATGAAGAATGAAGTAGAAATGGGTATGGAGTGTCATTGTTGTCAGTCAGAGCGGGGAGATCAGAGTTGTGTGAATGCTATATGAGGGTTGTGGGAGATGTGCAGCGTGGCGAGATGGAGACGATCACAGAGAGATGCTATCGCTCCCCCCATATAAACTCAGCTGGGTACCTTTCAGCGGCTGGATAAACCACAAAGGCACTGTTTGTTTGTGTTTACCCTCAGAGCGTGCTGTGTTCCTGATGGGACCAGCGATAGAGAGAGAGAGAGAGAGAGAGAGAGAGAGAGAGAGAGAGAGAGAGAGAGAGAGAGAGAGAGAGAGAGAGAGAGAGAGGAATAGGGGGCCTCTAAAGCCCGGTGGCTCCAACACAATCCCAGCGTGCAGTGAGACAGTAAGACATGAGGGCTACTGAGAAACACCACTATACATGAGTTACCATAGAAGTGCAGTTTTTTATGTTTTGGCAATTTGCGTAACAAACAAACCAACTATAAAAACCCCGGTACTCTCTTTCACCATTTCGGTAAACATTTTTTACAGCTTGTATTCTGTAAGAGGTTCCGTTATTCAGGCAGTAGAACATTCGTATTGGTCAGCACCGGGCTACCTCAACAACTGCGACATGAGTGTTTCTAAACTATAACGAGGAAAGTCTTTCATCTGTCTACGCTCCTTCCCTCTATACCGTGTCAACCGAAAGACCGGGACTCTTTCTCTCCCAGGTGAGAGCCACATTTGTGTTCATTAACTAACAGAGGAAGTGTTTCAGGGAGGAAAGAAGCTATGTGTTCCAGACAGCCACAATCCCGAATAGAGTGCATAGAGAGGGGGGGGGAGATAGAGAGAGAGAGGGGTAACCCAGAGCAGGGGGAGAGAGTAGCGAGAGAGAAGTGTAACAGAGTCCAGTCTAAGCTGGCATGATCTTTATGAACGTTATCCAGCCCCTGGGAATACCCTGGCATGATCAGGACTCTGAGTATATTAACACCTCAGTACAGCCCTGCACACACGCCCACGCATTACACACCTGTGAGATGGAGTGTGGATGTCCGTCTGTCAGTCCATCTGGCCTCCTCTCCCCTGAAACCATCTGTTTAAGGATGTTTGGACACTTCACTTGCCTTCAGAAAGAAAAAGAGCGAGAGCGAGAGAGAGAGAGAGAGAAATATAGAGAGAGGAGAGAGAGACGAGAAGAGAGAATAGAGAAAGAGAGAAGAGAGCGGGAGAGAGGGAGAGAGAGCGGAAAGTGCATGCTAAGACACAAATTGTTTTCAAACTGTAAACAGATCCACAAAAACATATATAACACACAGGTGTAATAAAATAATGTATATTGTGTTGTGTCATGGAGAGTCTATTGAAACATGGAGGACAGAGCATGGAGACGAAAGAGACAAGATGAGACTTGACAGATGGCAAAGAGACACTGCTTGTGTAAATCTCTCAACACACACACACACACACACACACACACACACACTGTGCTGGTGTGTAAATCTGTCATCAGTAGTGTGTAGTGTTGAGAGTTGATTACAGAGCTAACCCATGTATTACCTGGCCTGGTTTCTGTGTGTTTATACGCTATAGAAGAGACCATTCAACCCTACAACTGAGATCCACACACACACACACACACACACACACACACACACACACACAGAGAACAGTCTATGACTTGGGTGGCTGGAGTCTTTGACAATTCTTAGAGCATTCCTCTGACACCGCTTGGTATAGAGGTCCTGGATGGCAGGGAGCTCAGCTCCAGTGATGTACTTGGCCGTACACACCACCCTCTATAGAGCCTTGCGGTTGGATGCCAAGCAGTTGTCATACCAAGCGGTGATGCAGCCAGTCAAGATGCTCTCAATGGTGCAGCTGTAGAATTTTTTGAGAATCTGAGGGCCCATGCCAAATATTTGTTGCCACCTGAGGGGGAAGAGGCCTTGTCGTGCCTTCTTCACGACTGTGTTAGTGTATGTCAGCGTGGGGGATGTGTTGTTGTCTACCCTCACCACCTGGGTGTGGCCTGTCAGAAAGTCCAGGAACCAGTTGCAGCGGGAGGTGTTCAAGTCCCAGGGTCCTGAGCTTAGTGATTAGCTTGGAGAGCACTATGGTGTTGAATGCTGAGCTACAGTCAATGAACAGCATTCTCACGTAGGTGTTCCTCTTGTCAAGGTGTGAGAGGGCAGTGTGGAGTGCAATAGAGATTGCGTCATCTGTGAATCTGCTGGGACGGTATGCGAATTGGAGTGGGTCCAGGGTGTCTGGGATGGTGGTGTTAATGTGACCCATGGCCAGCCTTTCAAAGCATTTCATGGCTACAGATGTAAGTGCTATGGGGCGAATGTCATTGGCGTTCTTGGGCACAGGGACTATGGTGTTCTGCTTGAAACATGTAGGTATTACAGACTGGGTCAGGGAGAGTTTGAAAATGTCAGTGAATACACTTGCCAGCTGGTCATGCATGCTCTGAGTACGCGTCCTGGTAATCTGTCTGGCCACGTGGCCTTGTGAATGTTAACCTGTTTAAAGGTCTTACTCACTTTGGCTACGGAGAGCGAGATCACACAGTCGTCCGGAACAGCTGATGCTCTCATGCATGGTTCAGTGTTGCTTGCCTCGAAGCGAGCATAGAAGGAATAGATCTCGTCTGGTATGCTTGAGTCACTGGGCAGCTCGCGGCTGGGTTTCCTTTTGTAATTTGTGATAGTTTGCAAGCCCTGCCACATCCAACGAGCATCAGAGCCGGCGTAGTAGGATTCGATCTTAGTCCTTTATTGACCTTTTGACTGTTTGATGGTTCGTCGGAGTGCGTAGCAGGATTTTTTATAAGTGTCTGGATTAGTGTCCCGCTCCATGAAAGCGGCAGCTCTAGCCTTTAGCTCAGTGCGGATGTTGCCTGTAATCCATGGCTTCTGGTTGGGATATGTACGTACGGTCACTGTGGGGAGGACATCATTGAAGCACTTATTATTGAACCCGGTGACTGATGTGGTAAACTCCTCAATGTTATTGGATGAATCCCGGAACATATTCCAGTCTGTGCTAGCGAAACAGTCCTGTAGCTTAGCATCCGCTTCATCGGACCACATCCATATTGAGCGCGTTACTAGTACTTCCTGTTTGAGTTTTGCTTATAAGCAGGAAACAGGAGGATAGAGCTATGGTCAGATTTGCAAAATGGAGGATGAGGGGGAGCTTTGTATGCATTTCTCTGTGTGGAGTAAAGATGAGAGTTTTTTCGCCTCTAGTTGCACAGATCACATGCTGGTAAAAATGAGGTAAGTCGGATTTCATTAAAGACACCTGCCACTAGGAGCGCTGCCTCTTGATGTGCATGTTCTTGTTTGCTTATGGCACTATACAGCTCGTTTGAGATTGGTCTTAGTGCCAGCATCGGTTTGTGGTGGTAAATAGACAGCTACAAAATATATAGATTAAAGTTCTCTAGGTAAATAGTATGGTCTGCAGCTTATCATGAGATATTCAAACTGAGGCGAGCAAAACCTAGAGACTTCCTTAACATTAGAGATCACGGACCAGCTGTTGTTAACAAAGACACCCACCTCCTCCTTTAACCTTACCCGAAGCTGCCGTTCGGTCTTGACGATGCATAGAAAAAACAACTAGATGTATATTATCCATATCCTTGTTCAGCTACGACTCCAAGATACATAGGTTATTCTGATGTCCAGAAGCTGTTTTTGGTCATAGGAAATTATGGCGGAAATATTATTTACAAAAAGTTAAGATCAGCATAAAAAACTGACAAAATAGCAGAATTGGTCAGAAGCCCGTTAGACGGCAGCCATCCAACTGCAGCACCATCTTCCATCTCAAGAGGTTAATAAAAAATAATAAACTATAGTAAATGCCTGTTAAGTGCCAAACGAAATTAGAGAAAGACATTATAAACTCTGACCCATCTATGTTAATTTTTTTAACATTAAGAACAAGTACAGACATCTAGATACAGTGGGGGAAAAAAGTATTTAGTCAGCCACCAATTGTGCAAGTTCTCCCACTTAAAAAGATGAGAGAGGCCTGTAATTTTCATCATAGGTACACGTCAACTATGACAGACAAATTGAGAAAAAGAAATCCAGAAAATCACATTGTAGGATTTTTAATGAATTTATTTGCAAATTATGGTGGAAAATAAGTATTTGGTCACCTACAAACAAGCAAGATTTCTGGCTCTCACAGACCTGTAACTTCTTCTTTAAGAGGCTCCTCTGTCTTCCACTCGTTACCTGTATTAATGGCACCTGTTTGAACTTGTTATCAGTATAAAAGACACCTGTCCACAACCTCAAACAGTCACACTCCAAACTCCACTATGGCCAAGACCAAAGAGCTGTCAAAGGACACCAGAAACAAAATTGTAGACCTGCACCAGGCTGGGAAGACTGAATCTGCAATAGGTAAGCAGCTTGGTTTGAAGAAATCAACTGTGGGAGCAATTATTAGGAAATGGAAGACACACAAGACCACTGATAATCTCCCTCGATCTGGGGCTCCACGCAAGATCTCACCCCGTGGGGTCAAAATGATCACAAGAACGGTGAGCAAAAATCCCAGAACCACACGGGGGGACCTAGTGAATGACCTGCAGAGAGCTGGGACCAAAGTAACAAAGCCTACCATCAGTAACACACTACGCCGCCAGGGACTCAAATCCTGCAGTGACAGACGTGTCCCCCTGCTTAAGCCAGTACATGTCCAGGCCCGTCTGAAGTTTGCTAGAGTGCATTTAGATGATCCAGAAGAGGATTGGGAGAATGTCATATGGTCAGATGAAACCAAAATAGAACTTTTTGGTAAAAACTCAACTCGTCGTATTTGGAGGACAAAGAATGCTGAGTTGCATCCAAAGAACACCATACCTACTGTGAAGCATGGGGGTGGAAACATCATGCTTTGGGGCTGTTTTTCTGCAAAGGGACCAGGACGACTGATCCGTGTAAAGGAAAGAATTAATGGGGCCATGTATTGTGAGATTTTGAGTGAAAACCTCCTTCCATCAGCAAGGGCATTGAAGATGAAACGTGGCTGGGTCTTTCAGCATGACAATGATCCCAAACACACCGCCCGGGCAACGAAGGAGTGGCTTCGTAAGAAGCATTTCAAGGTCCAGGAGTGGCCTAGCCAGTCTCCAGATCTCAACCCCATAGAAAATCTTTGGAGGGAGTTGAAAGTCTGTGTTGCCCAGCGACAGCCCCGAAACATCACTGCTCTAGAGGAGATCTGCATGGAGGAATGGGCCAAAATACCAGCAACAGTGTGTGAAAACCTTGTGAAGACTTACAGAAAACGTTTGACCTGTGTCATTGCCAACAAAGGGTATATAACAAAGTATTGAGAAACTTTTGTTATTGACCAAATACTTATTTTCCACCATAATTTGCAAATAAATTCATTACAAATCCTACAATGTGATTTTCTGGAGAAAAAAAATCTCAATTTTTCTGTCATAGTTGACGTGTACCTATGATGAAAATTACAGGCCTCTCTCATCTTTTTAAGTGGGAGAACTTGCTCAATTGGTGGCTGACTAAATACTTTTTTTTCCCCACTGTATATGGAGACACTGGTATTGTGCTGGAGATAAGGGAAATGAGGTTGAAAAGTGGTGGAGTTGCCCTTTAATATAACAAGCTTTTTAAATTAAATATTGGTCCACAATTTCTACTTAAAATATTAAAGGGACGCAAAAGGCACTCTTTTCTTGGAACGACCCATAAGCAAAGAGAGCTGACAGTGACAAATGATCCCATAAGAGAACTCTCAGCTACTGTAAACAGCTTCTCAACCAGCGCCTGCTCTGTGTGTATTCATTATTACATATTCACAGACTGACTGACCTGTTTACCCTGCTACCAATCCACAAGTTCCTCAACATATGGACAAATATTTGCCACGCTGGCTTGAGAACTACTGTGTGGCTGTGTGTGTTTGTGTGTGTTTGTGTGTGTGTGTGTGTGTGTGTGTGTGTGTGTGTGTGTGCGCGTGCGTGCGTCTCCTGTCCTGTCAGCGGCGATGTTGGTGGGTTATTTCTACTCTGGGCTTCTGAAAATAAACCTAATAAACAGATAAATAAGATCACAAAAAGCAACACCGCCTGCTCTCTCTCTCTAACCAAAAATAGTGACAGTAGTGATGCATTGGTTTTGAGCCCTATGTAAGCGCTAGTCATACTGACAGACATCTACCGCTCCCATCACCCTTCCTCTCTTCTTCACCCCCCTCTCAGATATACTGTTGTCATAAGGAGGATAGGAGTAGAAGGGGAGTAGAGGGGGAGTAGAAGGGGAGTAGAGGGGAAATAGAGGGGGAGTAGAAGGGGAGTAGAAGGGGAATAGAGGGGGAATAGAAGGGGAGTAGAAGGGGAGTATAATGGGAGTAGAGGGGGAATATAAGGGGAGTAGAGGGGGAGTAGAGGGGGAGTGGAGGGGGAATAGAGGGGGAGTATAAGGGGAATAGAGGGGGAGTAGAAGGTGAGTAGAAGGGGGGAGCAGGAGGGGAGTAGAAGGGGAATATAAGGGGAGTAGAGGGAGAGTATAGGGGGAGTAGAGGGGGAGTAGAAGAGGAGTAGGGGGAGTAGAAGAGGAGTAGAGGGGAAGTAGAGGGGGAGTAGAAGCGGAGAAGAATGGGAGTAGAGGGGGAGTAGAATGGGAGTAGAGGGGGGAGTAGAGGGGGGAGTAGAACGGGAGTAGAATGGGAGTAGAGGGGGGAGTAGAAGGAGAGTAGAAGGGAAGTAGATGGGGAGTAGAGGGGGAATAGAGGGGGAGTATAAGGGGAATAGAGGGGGAGTAGAAGGGGAGTAGAAGGGGGAGCAGAAGGGGAGTAGAGGGGGAGTAGAAGGGGAATATAGGGGGAGTAGAGGGAGAGTAGAATGGGAGTAGAGGGGGGAGTAGAACGGGAGTAGAAGCGGAGTAGAATTTATTTTTATTTATTTTATTTTTTGTCATTTAGCAGACGCTCTTATCCAGAGCGACTTACAGGAGCAATTAGGGTTAAGTGCCTTGCTCAATGGGAGTAGAAGGGGGAGCAGAAGG
Organism: Coregonus ussuriensis; assembly: GCA_031479575.1. Taxonomy (NCBI): domain Eukaryota; kingdom Metazoa; phylum Chordata; class Actinopteri; order Salmoniformes; family Salmonidae; genus Coregonus; species Coregonus ussuriensis. Next base: position 11,814,150 of record CM062502.1, on the reverse strand, counting down.
GGAGTAGAGGGGGAGTAGAAGGGGGAGCAGAAGGGGAGTAGAATGGGAGTAGAATGGGAGTAGAGGGGGAGTAGAATAGGAGTAGAGGGGAAGTAGAGGGGGAGCAGAAGGGGAGTACAGGGGGAGCAGAAGGGGAGTAGAATGGGAGTAGAAGGGGAGTAGAAGGGGAGTAGAGAGGGAGTAGAGGGGGAGTAGAAGGGGAGTAGAAGGGGAGCAGAAGGGGAGTAGAATGGGAGTAGAATGGGAGTAGAGGGGTAGAGGGGAGTAGAATAGGAGTAGAGGGGGAGTACAAGGGGGAGTACAAGGGGAGTAGAGGGGGAGCAGAAGGGGAGTAGAAGGGGGAGTATAAGGGGAGTAGAGGGGGAGCAGAAGGGGAGTAGAATGGGAGTAGAGGGGGAGTAGAAGGGAGAGCAGAAGGGGAGTAGAAGGGGAGTAGAGGGGGAGCAGAAGGGGAGTAGAAGGGGGAGTAGAAGGGGAGTAAAGGGGGAGCAGAAGGGGAGTAGAATGGGAGCAGAAGGGGAGTAGAGGGGGAGCAGAAGGGGAGTAGAATGGTAGTAGAATGGGAGTAGAGACGGGAGTAGAGAGGGGAGTAGAGGGGGGAGTAGAGACGGGAGTAGCGGGGGAGTAGAGAGGGGGGTAGAGACGGGAGTAGAGAGGGGAGTAGAGATGGGAGTAGAGACGGGAGTAGAGAGGGGAGTAGAGACGGGAGTAGAGAGGGGAGAGAGGGGGGAGTAGAGATGGGAGTAGAGAGGGGAGTAGAGGGGGGAGTAGAGACGGGAGTAGAGAGGGGAGTAGAGAGGGGAGTAGAGGGGAGAGTAGAGACGGGAGTAGAGAGGGGAGTAGAGACGGGAGTAGAGGGGGAGTAGAGGGGGAGTAGAGACGGGAGTAGAGAGGGGAGTAGAGACGGGAGTAGAGAGGGGAGTAGAGAGGGCAGTAGAGACGGGAGTAGAGGGGGAGTAGAGGGGGAGTAGAGAGGGGAGTAGAGAGGGGAGTAGAGACGGGAGTAGCGGGGGAGTAGAGGGGGGAGTAGAGAGGGGAGTAGAGACGGGAGTAGAGACGGGAGTAGAGAGGGGAGAGAGGGGGGAGTAGAGATGGGAGTAGCGGGGGAGTAGAGAGGGGAGTACAGACGGGAGTAGAGAGGGGAGTAGAGAGGGGAGTAGAGACGGGAGTAGAGAGGGGAGTAGAGAGGGGGAGTAGAGATGGGAGTAGCGGGGGAGTAGATGGGGGAGTAGAGAGGGGAGTAGAGGGGGAGTAGAGACGGGATTAGAGGAGGGAGTAGAATGGGAGTAGAGAGGGGAGTAGAGGGGGGAGTAGAGACGGGAGTAGAGAGGGGAGTAGAGACGGGAGTAGAGAGGGGAGTAGAGGGGGAGTAGAGACAGGAGTAGAGAAGGGAGTAGAGACGGGAGTAGAGAAGGGAGTAGAGACGGGAGTAGAGACAGGAGTAGCGGGGGAGTAGAGAGGGGAGTAGAGATGGGAGTAGCGGGGGAGTAGAGGGGGGAGTAGAGAGGGGAGTAGAGAGGGGAGTAGAGACAGGATTAGAGGAGGGAGTAGAATGGGAGTAGAGAGGGGAGTAGAGGGGGGAGTAGAGACGGGAGTAGAGAGGGGAGTAGAGACGGGAGTAGAGAGGGGAGTAGAGGGGGAGTAGAGACGGGAGTAGCGGGGGAGTAGAGAGGGGAGTAGAGACAGGAGTAGAGAAGGGAGTAGAGACGGGAGTAGAGAAGGGAGTAGAGACGGGAGTAGAGAGGGGAGTAGAGACGGGAGTAGAGACGGGAGTAGAGAGGGGAGTAGAGAGGGGAGTAGAGACGGGAGTAGAGAGGGGAGTAGAGACGGGAGTAGAGACGGGAGTAGAGAGGGGAGTAGAGAGGGGAGTAGAGACGGGAGTAGAGACCAAGATGGCGTAGTAGTGCAGTCCTGTTTTTGTCGTGTGTCTGTAAATAGCCTGTAAATACCCTGTTTTTTTTGTATTTTTCGTACATATTTTCCTATCAGACTTTTCATCCTTCTACAAAATATACTTTCCTGCAACCCGCCTCACTCAATGTGGAACGGATTCTATTATTGACTTACCTTTTGTCTAAGGCGGCAGGTAGCTTAGTGGTTAAGAGCGTTGTGCCAGTAACCGAAAGGTCACTGGTTCTAATCCCAGAGCCGACTAGGTGAAAGATCTCTTGATGTGCCCTTGAGCAAGGCACTTAACCCTAATTGCTCCTGTAAGTCGCTCTGGATAAGAGCGTCTGCTAAATGACTAAAATGTAAATGTAAATGTCTAGAATCTCCAGTTGAAACTAGCTAGCCAGCTAACTAGCTACTTGCTATTAGCCACAGTTGCTATTTCACCCAGAACATTGGATTTTCTGCCGGAATAATTTAATCACTGGACATTAATCACCGGATCGCAACTAGCTAGCCGCAACCGAATGGATGTTGCTGTTTGGCTAATCACCACTGCCCCCGATGCAAGCACCAGTTAGCCTCGAGCTAGCCTAGAGCCAGGCTCATATCCCGGCTATCTACCTCTAGGTCTACCGGACGGGAGTAGCCAGCTAACTAGCTACTTGCTATCAGCTACCGTTAGCGGTTTTTCACCATTGTCCGTGGCCTGCACCACCTACCAGCCAGCTCTAGTCTGGACTATTATTCGGCCAGTCTGCACTGTCTGCACAGCGCGTTATCGACCCAGAACATATCAGTTTTTCTGCCGGATTCACTGAATCACTGGACCTTTAACTCCGGATTCATCGCTACCAGCTAGCTGCAACAAAATGGACGTTGAGGTCTGGCTAATCATCCTGAGCTAGGCCCATCTCCCATCTCCCATCTCCCGGCTATCTACCTCTCTGTCAACCGGACGGGACCACCTAGTGTTGACACGGAGCCCAGCCGATCCTACACGACTGGTCTGCCGACGAAATCGTCTGATGAGGTAGATTTTACAACAGGCTTCCCGTTACGACGTTGACCACGAAGATTCCATCTGCTAGCCCCGGCCTGCTAGCACACGCTAGCCGTGCCCTCTTGCTCGCTAGTGCTTTAGCAGCCCCCGAACTACCTCCGAACTATCCTATTGCTGTTCACCGGACCTTATAACTCAGCTATACAGCTGATGTCTGCTGGACTGTTCCTTTTTACGGTACTGCATCCTGTTTATGTTTAGCCTCAGCCCAAACTGTGTCGTCATTACCAGCTGTTGTCTTAGCTCTCTCAAATTACACCTTGATTGCTTTATGCCTCTCTCCCTTGTCAATATGGTTAGCTTATTGTTGTTTCGGTTATTTCCAATTGTACTATTTCACTGTAGATCCCCCAGCCCAGCTAAACCTGCCTTAGATAGCTCCTTTGTCCCACCCCCCATACATGCGGAGACCGACTCAATTGGTGCCTCCAGTGATGCTATCTCTTTCATTGTTACCCAACGCTTAGGTTTACCTCCACTTTACTCATATCCTTCCATATCCTTGTCTGTACATAATGCCCTGAATCTTTTCTACAACGCCCCGAAATCTGCCCCCTTTATTCTATGTACCCAATGCACTAGAAGACCAGTTCTTAAAGCCTTTAGCCGTCTCCTTATTCTAGTCCTCCTCTGTTCCTCTGGTGATGTAGAGGCTAACCCAGGCCCTGCAGCCCTCAGTATCACTCCTACTCCCCAGGCGCTATCATTTGCTGACTTCTGTAATCGCAAAAGTCTTGGTTTCTTGCACGTAAATATCAGAAGTCTACTTCCTAAGTTTGAGTTATTCACTGCGTTAGCACACTCCGCCAACCCTGATGTTCTAGCAGTGTCTGAATCCTGGCTTAGGAAGGCCACCAAAAATTCTGAAATTTCCATCCCCAACTATAACATTTTCCGTCTAGATAGAACTGCCAAAGGGGGTGGAGTTGCAATCTACTGTAGAGATAGCCTGCAGAGCTCTATCATACTATCCAGGTCTGTGCCCAAACAGTTTGAGCTTCTACTTCTAAAAATCCACCTTTCCAGAAATAAGTCTCTCACTGTTGCCGCTTGCTACAGACCCCCCTCAGCCCCCAGCTGTGCCCTGGATACCATATGTGAATTGATTGCCCCCCATTTATCCTCAGAGTTCGTACTGCTTGGTGACCTAAATTGGGATATGCTTAACACCCTGGCCATCCTACAATCTAAACTAGATGCCCTCAATCTCACACAAATTATCAACGAACCTACCAGGTACAACCCTAAATCCGTAAACATGGGTACACTCATAGATATCATCCTGACTAACTTACCCTCTAAATACACCTCCGCTGTCTTCAACCAGGATCTCAGCGATCACTGCCTTATTGCCTGCGTCCGTAACGGGTCCGCGGTCAAATGACAACCCCTAAACACTTTAGCGAGCAGGCCTTCCTTATTGACCTGGCCCAGGTATCCTGGATGGATATAGATCTCATTCCGTCAGTAGAGGATGCCTGGTTGTTCTTTAAAAGTAATTTCCTCTCAATCTTAAATAAACATGCCCCATTCAAAAAATACAGAACTAAGAACAGATATAGCCCCTGGTTCTCCTCAGACTTGACTGCCCTTGATCAGCACAAAAACATCCTGTGGCGTACTGCATTAGCATCAAATAGCCCCCGCGATATGCAACTTTTCAGTGAAGTTAGGAACCAATATACACAAGCAGTCAGGAAAGCAAAGGCTAACTTTTTCAAACAGAAATTTGCATCCTGTAGCACAAACTCCAAAAAGTTTTGGGACACTGTAAAGTCCATGGAGAATAAGAGCACTTCCTCCCAGCTGCCCACTGCACTGAGGCTAGGAAACACTATCACCACCGATAAATCTACAATAATCGAGAATTTCAACAAGCATTTTGCTACGGCTGGCCATGCTTTCCACCTGGCTACCACTACCCCGGCCACCAACTCTGCACCCTCCGCTGCAACTTGCCCATGCCCCCCCCGCTTCTCCTTCACACAAATTCAGACAGCTGATGTTCTGAAAGAGCTGCAAAATCTGGACCCCTACAAATCAGCTGGGCTAGACAATCTGGACCCTTTCTTTCTAAAACTAGCCGCATAAATTGTCGCAACCCCTATTACTAGCCTGTTCAACCTCTCTTTTGTAACGTCTGAGATCCCCAGAGATTGAAAAGCTGCCGCGGTCATCCCCCTCTTCAAAGGGGGTGACACTCTAGATCCAAACTGTTACAGACCTATATCCATCCTGCCCTGCCTTTCGAAAGTATTTGAAAGCCAAGTTAACAAACAGATCACCAACCATTTCGAATCCCACCGTACCTTCTCCGCTATGCAATCCGGTTTCCGAGCTGGTCATGGGTGCACTTCAGCCACGCTCAAGGTCCTAAACGATATTATAACCGCGATCGATAATAGACAGTACTGTGCAGCCGTCTTCATCGACCTGGCCAAGGCTTTCGACTCTGTCAACCACCGCATTCTTATTGGCAGACTAAATAGCCTTGGTTTCTCAAATGACTGCCTCGCCTGGTTCACCAACTACTTCTCAGATAGAGTTCAATGTGTGAAATCGGAGGGCCTGTTGTCTGGACCTATGGCAGTCTTTATGGGGGTGCCACAGGGTTCAATTCTTGGGCCGACTCTTTTCTCCGTGTATATCAATGATGTCGCTCTTGCTGCTGGTGACTCTCAGATCCACCTCTACGCAGACGACACCATTTTGTATACATCTGGCCCTTCATTGGACACTGTGTTAACAAACCTCCAAACGAGCTTCAATGCCATACAACACTCCTTCAGTAGCCTCCAACTGCTCTTAAACACTAGTAAAACTAAATGCATGCTCTTCAATCGAACGCTGCTGGCACCCGCCCACCCGACTAGAATCACCACTCTCGACGGGTCTGACCTAGAGTATGTGGACAACTACAAATACCTAGGTGTCTGGTTAGACTGTAAACTCTCCTTCCAGACTCACATTAAGAATCTCCAATCCAAAGTTAAATCTAGAATCGGCTTCCTATTTCGCAACAAAGCCTCCTTCACTCATGCTGCCAAACATGCCCTCGTAAAACTGACTATCCTACCGATCCTTGACTTCGCCGATGTCATTTACAAAATAGCCTCCAACACTCTACTCAGCAAATTGGATGTAGTCTATCACAGTGCCATCCGTTTTGTCTCCAAAGCCCCATACACTACCCACCACTGTGACCTGTACGCTCTTGTTGGCTGGTACTTACTACATGTTCGTCGTCAAACCCACTGGCTCCAGGCCATCTATAAATCACTGCTAGGCAAATCCCCGCCTTATCTTAGCTCATTGGTCACCATAGCAGCACCCACCCGTAGTCTGCGCTCCAGCAGGTATATCTCACTGGTCATTCCCAAAGCCAACACCTCCTTTGGCCGCCATTCCTTCCAGTTCTCTGCTGCCAATGACTGGAACGAATTGCAAAAATCTCTGAAGCTGGAGACTCTTATCTCCCTCACTAACTTTAAGCATCAGTTGTCAGAGCACCTTACCGATCACTGCACATGTACACAGCCCATCTGAAATTAGCCCACCCAACTACCTCATCCCTATATTGTTATTTATTTTGCTCTTTTGCACCCCAGTATCTCTATTTGCACATAATCTCTTGCACATCTAGCATTCCAGTGTTAATACTAATTGTAATTATTTTGCACTATAGCCTATTTATTGCCTTACCTCCATAACTTGCTACATTTGCACACACTGTATATATATTTTCTGTTGTATTTTATGACCTTATGTTTTTTTTACCCCATATGTAACTCTGTGTTGTTGTTTTTATCGCACTGCTTTGCTTTATATTGGCCAGGTCGCAGTTGTAAATGAGAACTTGTTCTCAACTGGCTTACCTGGTTAAATAAAGGTGAAATAAAAATTAATAAATAAATAAAAAGAGACGGGAGTAGAGGGGGAGTAGAGACGGGAGTAGAGACGGGAGTAGAGGGGGAGTAGAGACGGGAGTAGAGGGGGAGTAGAGGGGGAATAGAATGGGAGAAAGGGTGGTAGGGGGATAACCCAACTGCATCTTTGATTGGGCTTGTTCAAACACACATAGACAGATAGGGGATTTCTAGATACACTAACACTATTTACTGAAGACAACCGTTTCAGCAGCACTGAACACACACACACAGACAGACCAAACACACACACACGCACAGATACACAGCCTAACACTGAGACACAGGTAGGTATGGAAGGTATGGGAGAGAGCCAAGGTGCATGCTACTGAAATAAAAAGAATAGGGGTATATCAGCAGCACAAAGAGAGACCTGCTAGTGGTGCAGGTGGAAAAACTAACACACTGGTTACAATGTTGCTGCTTTGTTAGGCCCTTTTACTCTGCTACACAAACGTGTGAGGGGGGACACACACAACTATTGCATCATGGGAACTGTTGACTTGTGAATCTGTGTAAGAGCTTAT
>CM062502.1:11769244-11801744 GCA_031479575.1 Coregonus ussuriensis | reverse complement strand
GGAGAAGGGGTTAGGGTTAGGAGAAAGGTAGGGGTTAGGAGAAGGGTAGGAGTTAGGGTTTGGAGAAGGGTAGGGGTTAGGAGGAGGGTAGGGGTTAGGGTTTGGAGAAGGGTAGGGATTAGGGTTTGTAGAAGGGTAGGGTTAGGGTTTGGAGAAGGGTAGGGGTTAGGGTTTGTAGAAGGGTAGGGTTAGGGTTTGGAGAAGGGTAGGGTAGGGGTTAGGGTTAGGAGAAGGGTAGTGGTTAGGAGAAGGGTAGGGGTTAGGGTTTGGAGAAGAGTAGGGTAGGGGTTAGGGTTAGGAGAAGGGTAGGGGTTAGGGTTTGGAGAAGGGTAGGTATTAGGGTTTGGAGAAGGGTAGGGGTTAGCGTTAGGAGAAGGGTAGGGGTTAGGGTTAGGAGGAGGGTAGGGGTTAGGAGAAGGGTAGGGGTTAGGGTTTGGAGAAGGGTAGGGGTTAGGAGGAGGGTAGGGGTTAGGGGTTAGGGTTTGTAGAAGGGTAGGGGTTAGGGTTTGTAGAAGGGTAGGGTTAGGGTTTGGAGGAGGGTAGGGGTTAGGAGAAGGGTAGGGGTTAGGGTTTGGAGAAGGGTAGGGTAGGGGTTAGGGTTAGGAGAAGGGTAGTGGTTAGGAGAAGGGTAGGGGTTAGGGTTTGGAGAAGGGTAGGGTAGGGGTTAGGGTTAGGAGAAGGGTAGGGATTAGGGTTAGGAGAAGGGTAGGGGTTAGGAGAAGGGTAGGGGTTAGGGTTTGGAGAAGGGTAGGGGTTAGGAGAAGGGTAGGGGTTAGGGTTAGGAGAGGGTAGGGGTTTGGAGAAGGGTTAGGTTTAGGAGAAGGGTAGGGGTTAGGGTTAGGAGAAGGGTAGGGGTTAGGAGAAGGGTAGGGGTTAGGGTTAGGAGAGGGTAGGGGTTTGGAGAAGGGTTAGGTTTAGGAGAAGGGTAGGGGTTAGGGTTTGGAGAAGGGTAGGGGCTAGGAGAAAGGTAGTGGTTAGGGGTAGGAGAAGGGCAGGGGTTAGGGTTAGGAGAAAGGGTTAGGGTTAGGAGAAGGGGTTAGGGTTAGGAGAAGGGTAGGGGTTAGGAGAAGGGTAGGAGTTAGGAGAAGGGTAGGGGTTAGAAGAAGGGTAGGGGTTAGGGTTTGGAGAAGGGTAGGGTTAGGAAAAGGGTAGGGGTTTGGAGAAGGGTAGGGGTTAGGGTTTGGAGAAAGGAAGGGGGTAGGAGAAGGGTAGGGGTTAGGGGTAGGGATTAGGGTATGGAGAAGGGTAGGGATAAGGAGACGGGTAGGGGTTAGGAGAAGGGTAGGGGTTAGGGTTTGGAGAAGGGTAGGGGTTAGGAGAAGGGTAGGGGTTAGGGTTTGGAGAAGGGTAGGGATAAGAAGAAGGGTAGGGGTTAGGAGAAGGGTAGGGGTTAGGGTTTGGAGAAGGGTAGGGTTAGGGTTAGGGTTAGGGTTTGGAGAAGGGGTAGGTAAAAATAGGGGGTAGAAACTCCAGTGGTAATGGTGGTGACCTCTCACCTCTCCAGCTCAGTGATTTTCTTCTCCTTGTTGGTTCTTTCCGTCTCTTGCTCTCTCAGGATACCCATGAGCCTCTCCACCTCGGCCTGGGACTTCCCAGACTCCTCTCGGTAGCGTGTCACTTCCTGCTCCAGCAGCTTGATCCTGTCGCTGACCTCTAACAGCTTCCTGGTTGACTCCTCCATACTCTGTGACTGTGGAGGACCAACGAAATAAAGAAGAAGAGAGAGGAGGAGGACCAAGGAAATAAAGCAGAAGAGAGAGGAGGAGGAACATGGAAATAAAGAAGAAGAGAGAGGAAGAAGTGAGTGAATATGACAGTCACAAACACTACTATGAAAGATAAACATTCATTACATCATCCTCAACTCATAGAACTCATACTCCTCTCTAGAGCCAGAACCAGGAAGATGTTGCCCCAAAACACTGATACAGGGTCAGATATTTGTTCACCCCCTTTATGGTAAAGGTAGGGGAAGGGAAGGGAAATGGGATACCTAGTCAGTTGCACAACTGAATACATTCAACCCAAATACAGTGTCTTCTTAATCCAACTCCTCTGAATCAGATAGGTGCGGGGGGCTGCCTTAATCGACGTCATCGGCGCCCGAGGAGCAGTTGTTTTTGGGGGTTAAATGCCTTGCTCAAGAGCAGAACAGCAGATTTTTCCACCTTGCCAGCTAGGGGATTCAAACCCGTGACCTTTCGGTTACTGGCCCAATGCTCTTAACCACTAGGAACCAGCCCTCTATCTCTTCCAACCCTGCCCTCTCATTCCTTCATTCTTTCTTCCTCCTTCTCTTCTCTCATCCATTCTTTCCTGTGGCCTCCTCCACTCAGCTCGCTCTCTGGAGCATCCCTCTCTCCTGGAGTTTAGACTTTTCTTCTAATTCATAATGAAATTACCCTTCATACCACTCTGGTTACCAGTGATTTTATAAGACCACCAAACATCTAGAGTCAAACACTGTAAAAACTGACAGAGCTGCAGTGATAGATTTTTTTTTAAAGGGAAAAATCTGCCAGAGGATGAATGTAACCTAGAATTATCTCCCTGTGTCTCTGCCTCTCAGAGCTCTGTGTGTTTCAGAGGATAGTTTAGCTTGTTGAGACAGCTGAGGCCGCTCGTTTAAACATCATCAACTCTCTCTCTATACAATCACACACATACACGCACACACACACACACACACACACACACACACACACACACACACACACACACTGGTATAGGCAGGGAGCCAGTCCTAGATAACGCTATGAGCTGTTACCCTACATGTAGCTCAGTCTCTGTTATTAGAAAAACCCCAAAGACAGTTCAGACGGCTGTTAACTATTACTGTCAACCACTCTGAAATGCATAGATCATAAACCTAACAAAGTATCATTTACTATAAAAACATCTCATAACATAAACAAAATGCACAAGTAGAGGCACTTTATGAAAGAGGTACAGGAAAAGCCAAGGGCAAAACAAAACATTTCACATGGTGTACTTTGTAACCCCTCTCCTCCTAATACATACGTTGACATAAATAAAACAATAATCTAATTTACAGATGCAGATACAGCTCAAATGTCATACTGTGTCAAAGATTTTACCTCCAGAGTGAAACCCTTTGGGTAATGCCAGTGTATGTGTGGAATCATATCCAGTGAAACACAGCAAGAGTAGCCCCATCAGACGGCAAGCGGAGACCATGTTTACCCCACCCATACCGTCACTGAAGTCCCATTACCTCCTCAGATAGCTCCCAACACACACACTCACACGTCCCCACACATCAACCCCAATGTCAGCCAACGCAAAACACATTAACGCTAAGTGAACTGGACTTTGTTATGGTGTTTAAATGGAAAACAGTGACAGTTCCAGAGCATGGGCTGTGAATGCAGCGGGTCCGAGAGGAATCTGTGATATTATGACAGCGGGGCGAAGGCTTGTAAAGATACTGTTACTTATATGGTCATAGAAATTACTATTATCATTCCTGGAAAATTCTCTGAATTGTAAATATCACAAATGAGTAAAATATGTGTGGCCACTAGGCCCCGCTTCAGGTTATCCAATCCCCTGGCGGCTATACAGTAAGGTTGATGCTGATTGGCTGTCTGAGCTAGATACTTAAGAGCTTACAGTACTGTATAGAAAAGTCATGGAGGGGTTGGAGAAAGGGACACAGAGAGAGAGAGAGAGACACAGAGAGAGAGAGAGAGAGAGAGAGAGAGAGAGAGAGAGAGAGAGAGAGAGAGAGAGAGAGAGAGAGAGAGAGAGACAGAGAGAGAGAGAGAGAGAGAGAGAGAGAGAGAGAGTTGTTGGAATGCAGAAACTCACAGTAAACAATTTCCATACACCACTGAAATACATATGTTTTCGCTCTCTGCAGTCCATCATGTCTGCTGTAATAATCAGTGATAGATTGAGGCTTATCTTTCTCTTATCCTCGTTTCCTCAGAGACTAATATGTCATTAATGTCAGCAAGAGGACTGGCTGGAATGAAGTGTTGAAGGAATGAGAGGTAGAGAGCGATAGAGCGAGAGAGAGAGAGAGAGAGAGAGACCATGATGTCTGGTCTGGAGTGGACCACCAAGGTCGATCCAGGTCAGATGAAGTGTAGAAACCCTCCATCAGCCCAACCTGCTGCATCATTAAAACAAACATGTCGTCTGAAAGGTCACCGGATTCTATGAGGTTCTTTTACGATGCATCCAAACTAGCTCTCTGTGATGAAACACATCCGAGAGGCCTTTTCCCTAGAGGAAGTCAAGGAGGACCAGTAAACCTCTGGAGCTTTAGACACCTGGACATCAACAACCTCTCTGAGAGTGTGTGCGCGCATATGTGAGTGTATGCGTGCATTAGCATGCGTCTTGTTTTTTGCCTAGTGCATGGTTGGTACAGATGTAGGATATATTAATTTGACCTGTATTGTTACAGCAAAATAATCATGCAACAACAGGACAATGTTGCTTGCTCAGTGGTTAGGCTATTAGTTGGGCAAAAGTAGGCTACATGAAAAGTGCAATACTGTTAATATAACCGTGTGTTAGTGTGGGTTTCAGTGAATTTATGTAAATCACAAACCTCATCTGCATTTCCTGTGGTGCAGGAAGATTCTCAGCAACAAAAGATCAAATGAAGATCCTACATCTGTAAGGGTAGTGTATGGTGATAAGGACAAGCTTTCTAATCTATCACGGAAAGGGTCTGTAATCTGTCTGTAATCTGTCTGTAATCTGTCTGTAATCTGTCTGTAATCCGCCACAGTGTGTCAGGTGACCTCTGACCCCCTGCAGTACTACTTCAACAACACTCTTAATCTCTCACACTCCATTGAACCCTCACCACACTCACACATATTTACATATCTATAATTTGTATATGTTTACATAACATGTCTGAATGCAACATTCTGCACATAATCATCCAATCATGTCTGTACTTCTATCAGAATGTGTTCTCTACAAAGACCCATTCAGAAGGTGTTTCAGAAGGTTTCTCTTTCATGTTCCCCTGCGTCAACATTCAACAAGATATCATTTCACAGGAATGATATGTGTACGCTTTTATGAGTATGAAAGAAAACATTCTCATAAATTGTGAGTGCGAGAGTCTGCCCTGGCTTGTAGACTGGAGCTGAGTGAGAACTGTCTTGGCACCTGGACAGGGACGGAGGGATCAATCTATAAATCACACTTGTTTAATTCATCAAAGTAGGGCAGGCTTCCAGGGATGTAGGGAGTGTGTAGGGAGGCAGGAGAAAGGAATTACTTTTACTGTGGATGTTAACACTGTAAATATAGGGTGCAGGTAGCCTATTACAACTGCAGCAGAATGGTTTTAAAAGTCAATTCTTCTAATTATTTTTGTATAATAAAAAAATAATGATAAAGTGCGATAATGTCGGTTGGAGGTATTCGGCAGTAAAAGAGTTGTGAAAATGTTTAGTTATTTGTTTATAGCATCTGTGAACTAGTTTGGTGTCTCAGAACAAGAGGTTCACTGTGTGTAAGCTGTTCATGGTATTGACAGAGATTAAATATCAATGCAAATGCACATAGGCATTAATGCACTTCAAGTATGGACGGACATAATGCATTTACACAAAGACACACACATATGTACACACACGCACACGCACACGCACACACACACACACACACACACACACACACACACACACACACACACACACACACACACACACACACACACACTCTGGCCTCCCTTACCCCAGGTGTGTGTGTCGTCAGGATGGAGAGTCTATCCTTCAGCTCCTGGTTCTCCTTCCTCATCCTCTCCACCTCCTCCAGCCGTGCCCTGTCCTCCCGCTCCTTCTGCTCAATCACTCGCTCAATCACTCGCTCCTAAAAGAGAAAGGAGGAGAGAAATTAAAAAAGATACAGGTTAGCAGCAGTTGTCCTCTCACACTGTTTTGTTGTCATTATACACAGTAGATACACTAGTGGAAGGACATACACATATACAAGTCAATTACACTACTCCACTGAGTATTGATGCTTCTGCGTCATTTATCTGAAATGCTACAGTAATGCTATTGAACAGCCCAGGTGAAAGGCCTCGCCAACAGTGTAGCCAGGTGTCTCTCCACTAGTCTGGAGCTGTTAGCAGGAGAGACGCTCATAAAAGACCATCATAAATAACAGTATAGAGAGAGAGACAGAGACAGAGTGAGAGACAGAGAGAGAGTGAGAGAGAGCGAGAGAGAGCGAAAGAGAGAGAGACAGAGAGAGAGAGAGAGACAGAGGTGTGTATGCTCAGGTGTGTGTTCAGGTAATTGTTTTACATGTTAAATGCAGAGGAAGGGTTTACAATATTTGCCAGCTTTAACCCTCAAAGAGATGAAAAGCAGCACAGGCCACACCCACCACAGCCTTGGTTTAATGAGAGGTTTCAGGGAGGAGAGTATAGACACAGCTAATTGGTGCTGTGTGTTTCTCATCTACTGAACAATATCTCAGAGTTGTCTGGGTTTGGAGGAGGAAAACAAGAACCTGATAATGAAATATGTCTCTTTGACATGCCAGACACACACACACACATGGACACACACACAGTCAGGGAGTATTGCTTGGCATAGGCACTCAGCACCAGTTAGCTAATTAGAACCAGGGCATTGTGGGTAGTGACTGGCTGCATTTGCAGGTTTGTAACAAGCCTGAGAGATTAGCGGTACACACACACCCTCCATCACACACACTGTCACTCTTGTAAACTCATTATGAACACCCTACACAGACTGCAACAGTCCAATGCTAGCCAAGACTCTCTTCATTAGGCTGGGTTTTGGGTAGACTAGAGCTGTGTTCAAATACCCATACCAACATACTGTATATTACATACTTAATGAGTATATACTACATACTATATACTATTAGTTAATTTTAGTATACTGTAAACGAACGGTATCCTTTCAGTTGAGCATACTAGCGCTACGCCTGTCTACCAGAACTTTATGCTGTTGCTATACAACCTCTTGCTAGCTTGTTAGCATAACAAATTACTAGCTAGACATCTTATGACTTCGGGTGTGTTCGTAAATTCAATCTGGAGTGCCAGAGTGCGCTCTGGGCGTTCGTAAATTCAGAGCGTTGTCAGATTGTCCGTTCGTAGCGTTTCACTCTCGGAGCGTTCAGAGCGCACACTGGACGCTCTGGCTGAGGAGTAGGGTTCACCTCACAACGGCAGTCAAGCACCCAAGCTAACTGGCTAACTTCCTAGCTACTTCCAGACACAAATGAGAGAACACCTCACTGACCATTTTATTCGCCCTAGCTAGCAGAGCTGGTTAGGCTGTTTTCATGTTATCCAGAGCATTGGTGAATGTAACTGTGCTGCTGGCAACAATTTAATTACGTTTTGTTTGCTGACGTTTACTGACACCGGCCATATTCAACGTGTGTTGAGCGTTCGTAAATTCATCAGTTATTCTGCGCTCTGGTACATTCAGACGAGAGTGCTCTGAAATCAGAGTAGATAGCCAGAGCGAATTTACAAACGCACCCGAATTAACAATGTCCATTGAGAACGCACAACGACTATACCACTTAGCTAAGCTAAGAATGATGTGAATAATCAAGTCAATAAACGTTGGGTAGTTAGTTAGATAGCGTATAGATAATATGCTGGCAAGTTCGATGTATTAGTAGCCAACTAACGTTAGGTAGCTAGCAAACATACCGGTACATACTGCTGTAATGATATGCTACGCGGTTCATAAGGATAGCATAGCTAAAAAATTGTCAGCTAACATAATGTGTAACGGAACTTATTTGAAAAGTCATTACTTTTTACATTGCTCAACATTTTCTTAACATTTTTCATAATTAGTTAAAGCAATACATTTGTATCCGCTCTCGTGAGACTTCGGCTGCATATTTTCCGCCATTTTCTTCAAATCTGAAAACATTGTGAAGCCACGCCCATTTTCTGAAGAATTGCATCATGGGCCCTAAAAGCACGGAAATAGTGTCCACTGCTTGTATACTTCGTATTTTGGCAAATGTAGTACGACATCTGGGAACTTTTGGCATACTAACTATATCCATACTATGACCAATAAGCATACTACATACTCAATTTACGTCACAAATAGTATGGTTAGTGCGGTTAGTATGAGTATTCGAACACAGCTTAGGACTTTATTAGAAACTGCTCCATGGGTCGGCCGGACAAAGCCTACTGCAGCATCTCATAAAACAGAACCAAATGCAGAACACCACTGCCTGTCCTGTCCGGTTCCACTTAGGATGTTTGCATTGCCTCTCTTCCGTCAGTTCCTGACATGAGTTTACACTTGGCAGACCAGGATACACCTCAGACCAGCCAATCACACTCAACCTCCATCAAACACACACACTCGCACTCACATATACAAACATACACACACACCCCATGCAGTGCAAACCTCTGGCAGCCATAGCTAAACATGTGGAACAGAGCTGAGCATGGCAATCCCATCTCCCCAGACTGTCCTCAGAAGGATCTGTACTTTCCCTCCATGGACCTTTCCTTCACCTTCACCTTCACCGTAAGTCGCTCTGGATAAGAGCGTCTGCTAAATGACGTAAATGTAAATGTAAATGTAAATCTTTAGTGGTCCACACCAGTCCTCCACAACACACCCTCATCTACACTGACAACCATGACCATGATGATGATGATGGTGATGACGACGTTAGGAATGACCACTGTCAGTTGTGCAATGCCCTTGTAACATCAACAGATGATGTTTAGAAATCATGAGAAGTCCTTAGCTGTCGTTGAAAATACATAAACATATCGCTCAGTGTTTGTGTATAGAAGGAAAAACCGACTGCTTTCAAAGGAGAAAAGAAATACATCCACAGCGGAATTTTGTCCTGGTTGAGTAAGACTTTCCATGTTACCAGAAAGTGACTTGTTCACCCTGAATTCTGGAGAATTAAGCCTTTTTATTGGATAAGTATCCCACACTGCAACCTTTAGCAAAAACAATTAGCTAAAATAAAAGCCTGTGTTGACCTGAAAGGTGATTCATGTGTGGCGCTAGCGTAGTGACGGCTGTGGGGCGGGCTAACTGACTAATGCTGAGGTGAGGCCTTATGAACAACAGCTGTTCTCTCACCAACCAACCCAGAGAAAACAAACTCAGTCTGTTTAGAACCAACAATTAGCATCCATCTCATCCACTCAGCCAGACCAACACACACATATGCACTGGAACTCAATGGAGGGCTCAATGAAGTCATTCTCAACCCTGCAGAGCCATAGACAGCCTTCTCAACTCTACACAACCCTACACAACTCTACACAACCCTACACAGCAATACACAGCCCTACACAGTAATACACAACCTTACGCAACCCTACACAACCCTACCCAGCCCTACACAACCCTACACAGCCCTACACAGCCCTACACAGCAATACACAACCCTACACAACCTTACGCAGCCCTACACAACCCTACACAACCCTAGCCAGCCCTACACAGCCCTACACAGCACTACCCAGCCCTACACAGCCCTACACAGTCCTACACAACTTTACAAAGCCATCGCTTAAGGTCGAGATGGTGACTTTGTAAGTGATGTAACTGTCTTGAAAATGTATTGGTTTCCATTGATCATTTTTTTAGTCAGAAATCTAACCTAATGTGATGGAGTCTTCATCATCGTCATCATCCATCTCCAATCATAACCAATCATATCCTCTTTTCTCAACCCTATCCTCATCATCATCATCATCATCCTCAATCTCCATAGTCATAGAGGAGATACAGAGGCTCGGGGTTTTCACTGCATCTGTTCCATTGTATATGTATCAGTCTGAGTATATGTTTATGTGGTCAGCAGCAGTGAGGTGGTCTGACTGCGTGTACAGGGCCAGGGCCAGTTAGTAACTGTCTATGACATCACACTAACTGTAAAGAGGACAAGTAAACATCCTTTACACTCAGCATGGGTCCTGTCCTTCATCTATAGACAATCTATCTATATCCCTTTCTATTTGTAAGGAATTCTGTCACTTCACACAAACCCTTCTTATGCTCCCTTTCCAGTCTATGATGCTGGAGACTCCATCCTCTTTTTCCTACTCTATCATTCACTCAATCCCTTTGTCCCCCTATCCCTTATACTCTATTTCCTGCTATCCTAATTTTCTTCACCTCTTTCCCTCTCCCTCACCCTCTCACTCCCTCCCGCCATAGCATACCTTTTCAGACAGGGCCTCCTCCAGTGTGGTCAGTGCTGTGTCTGTGTTGCTGGAGTCCGTCTGGAGACCCTTGACTCGGTCTCGCAGACCTGCCAGCTGCTTGTCCTTGTCCTTTAACTGCTCCAAAAGATTCTCTATCTGAGGAGAAAAAGAGGGAGTGAGAGGGAGAGAGAGGTGAATGTCAGGTTAGTGTTAGTTTGGCATTCATAAATACAGTACATACCCTATATCCCTTTTTCATAAGAGGATAGTGACTGGGAGACAACATAACATAATGAAGGTTACAAGATGTACCAAAACAAAAGGCATACTTTGAAGTGAAGTGCACAGAAATAAAAGGACCACAATAAACTGGTTTGATCAAGCTGACTAATTAATGTTCCACCCCTGGCTTTATTCTTCAATTTCCTGCTTTTAACTATCTCCACATCTCCATTTCCAGATGAGAGAGATGTGGCTTGAGATACAGTGTGCTCCGAGATAATTAGAGATATGCCTGCAGAGATAATGAGAGATGTTCTTAGAGGACTTTATAGAGGTGTAAACAGAGGAGCCATTTAGCTTTAAAAGCTTCCGGTGGATTCTTCATCCTCTCGGTTCACTGCTCTCTGTTGATAAGGCCTGCTGACTCACTGTTAGTAGTAGTCTACTACTCCATTCAGGTCAAGGTTCTCTCTGAATCTGTCTCGATCTGTGTGTCTGTGTTCTGCCTCTCTCTCTCTCTCTCTCTCTCTCTCCTCTGTTTCCCTCCTCTCTCTCCTCTGTTTCCCTCCTCTCTCTCTCTCCTCTGTTTCCCTCCTCTCTATCTCTCCTCTGTTTCCCTCCTCTCTCTCTCTCCTCTGTTTCCCTCCTCTCTCCATCTCCTCTGTTTCCCTCCTCTCTCCATCTCCTCTGTTTCCCTCCTCTCTCTCTCTCCTCTGTTTCCCTCCTCTCTCCATCTCCTCTGTTTCCCTCCTCTCTCTCTCTCCTCTGTTTCCCTCCTCTCTCTCTCTCCTCTGTTTCCCTCCTCTCTCCATCTCCTCTGTTTCCCTCCTCTCTCTCTCTCCTCTGTTTCCCTCCTCTCTCCATCTCCTCTGTTTCCCTCCTCTCTCCATCTCCTCTGTTTCCCTCCTCTCTCCATCTCCTTTGTTTCCCTCCTCTCTCTCTCTCCTCTGTTTCCCTCCTCTCTCCATCTCCTCTGTTTCCCTCCTCTCTCCATCTCCTCTGTTTCCCTCCTCTCTCCATCTCAAGCGTAACTGTAATTCCCCTCTACGCTGTTGAACAAGCATTGTCCGATGTCCATCCATCCTTACATCAGCACAACCACGCAGCAGAGCAGATATATATGTACCCTGCATGCCCCCAGCAGCAGATCAGCAGGACACCGAACACTCACAGCCACTATGCAGCCACGGCACAGAGACAGAGGAGCATTACAATGACAAGGATGACCAGTTTATAGAGTTACAGCTAGTTTCTCTCATGCTTGGCCCCTACCATTGTATGCATTTGTTGCTAATTTCTACCATCAGGAGCTGTTTATATCATAGGGACATGTTTTTTTAGATCATTAGGATCATTAGGAAAATGTGGACCATTAACAGATCTGATCAATTATTCTCTTCCTCAGCAGGTTTTAGGGCTACACACACACTGGAATTATTATCTAAATGTACGTAAGAAACCAATCACAACCAAGAGAACAGCCTAGGTCTAACATACATACCACCCAGCCACCACAGAGGAAAGATACTGTAGATAATGCCCAAGAGGCAGAGAGCTAGCATTCCAGTCATGGGTACATGGATAGATAATGCCCAAATCTCCAACAGCCATTTTACAAATGAATCCAATTAAATCATAGACTCTTGTGTTCTTATCCCCTGGAGTCTGAGAGAGTGGTTTGAGAGCGGCCATCTTGGGTTAATCTTTGGAGAGAAAGTGGTGGGAAAGTGGGAAAGGCAGCAAGGGCCCCTGGATAGATCTTGATAGGCTAATGGTTGTGATTACGCCACCCAGACGAGAGCTCTGATAGGCCGATCCACGGAAGATGTGGCGACAGGAGGGCGAACCCCTTCGGGCATGTTGGGAAAGTTTCATGTCGCCGTGGCTAGCTTGGCCTGATGACCTACATCTGAAGATGGCTCTGTTCTGTCTGGGTCTTTCTCTTTGGGTCTTTCTCCACACTGGATGGACTCGAGTAAGGAGCTTTAAGTGGCTGAGATTGAGACTGATGGTTGATGAGACATTTCTCAGCTCTGGTCCTCAAGGACACTGATTCCCACTGTCTAATGTGGTCCTTTCATTTCTGACATTCTTGGAACTGGAGTCACCACTGCACCAGTTGCAGGCTAGTGGAGCGGGTCGAGACCTTCAAGTTCCTCGGCGTCCACATCACTAAGGAATTACATGGTCCACACACACCCACACAGTTGTGAAGAGGGCAAAGTAGCACCTCTTCCCCCTCAGGAGACCGAAAAATGTTGGCATGGGCCCTCAGATCCTCAAAAAGTTATACAGCTGCACCATTGAGAGCATCTTGACTGGCTGCATCACCGCTTGGTACAGGCAACTGCAAGGCACCCGACCGCAAGCCACTACAGAGGGTACTGCGTACGGCCCAGTACATCAACTGGGCCGAGCTCCCTGCCATCCAGGAATACTATACCAGGCGGTGTCAGAATGTTTTCAAAGACTCCATCCACCCCAGCCATAGACTGTTCTCTCTGCTACCGCACGGCAAGCGGTACTGGAACATCAAGTCTGGAAACAACAGGACCCTGAACAGCTTCTACCCCCAAGCCATGAGACTGAGAAACAAGACTGCTAAATAGCTAATCAAATGGCTACTCGCACTAGCTGCATTTACCCTTTTTTGCACTAACATTTACATTTACATTTACGTCATTTAGCAGACGCTCTTATCCAGAGCGACTTACAAATAGGTGCATTCACCTTATAGCCAGTGGGATAACCACTTTAACACACTTGCACTGACTCTATGCAAACACTCACACATACTTACACTGACATCCCAACACACACACACACACTACATACGGCCACAGACACATATCACGCGCACACATAAATACTGATGCCACACACACACACCCACACACACACACACGTACACGTACACTCACATTTACAGCTGCTGCTGCTACTGTCTATTATCTATCCTGTTGCCTAGTCACTTTACCCCTACTATATGTACATACACTACATGACCAAAACTAATGTGGACACCTGCTCGTCGAACATCTCATTCCAAAATCATGGGCATTAATATGGAGTTGGTCCCCCATTTGCTGTTATAACAGCCTCCACTCTTCTGGGAAGGCTTTCCACTAGATGTTGGAAAATTGCTGCGGGGACTTGCTTCCATTCAGCCACAAGAGCATTAGTGAGGTCGGGCACTGATGTTGGGCGATTAGGCCTGGCTCGCAGTCAGTGTTACAATTCATCCCAAAGGTGTTCGATGGGGTTGAGGTCAGGCTCTGTGCAGGCCAGTCAAGTTCTTCCACACCAATCTCGACAAACCATTTATGTATGGACCTCGCATTGTGCACGGAGGCATTGTCATGCTGAAACAGGAAAGGGCCTTCCCCAAACTGTTGCCACAAAGTTGGAAGCACAGAATCGTCTAGAATGTCATTGTATGCTGTAGTGTTAAGATTTTCCATCACTGGAACTAAGGGGCCTAGCCCGAACCATGAAAAACAGCCCCAGACCATTATTCCTCCTCCACCAAACTTTACAGTTGGAACTATGCATTGGGGCAGGTAGCGTTCTCCTGGCATCCCCCAAAACCAGATTTGTCATTCGGACTGCCAGATGGTGAAGTGTGATTCATCACTCCAGAGAACGCGATTCCACTGCTCCAGAGTCCAATGGCGGCGAGCTTTACACCACTCCAGCCGACGCTTAGCATTGCGCGTGGTGATCTTAGGCTTGTGTCTATGGAGTGGTGTATGGAAACCCATTTCATGAAGCTCCCGACGAACAGTTTTTGTGCTGACGTTGCTTCCAGAGCTAGTTTGGAACTCGGTAGTGAGTGCTGCAACCAAGGACAGAAGATTTTTACGCGTTACGCGCTTCAGCACACGGCGGTCCCGTTCTGTGAGCTTGTGTGGCCTACCACTTCACGGCTGAGTTGTCGTTACTTCTAGACGTTTCCACTTCACAATAACAGCACTTACAGTTGACCAACTGACTTGTTGGAAAGGTGACATCCTATGATGGTGCCACGTTGAAAGTCACTGAGCTCTTCAGTAAGGCCATTCTACTACCAATGTTTGTCTATGGAGATTGGATGGCTGTGTGCTTGATTTTATACACCTGCAGCAACGGGTGTGGCTGAAATAGCCGAATCCACTCATTTGAAGGGGTGTCCACACACTTTTGTATATATAGTGTAGCTGCCTCAATTACCTCGTGCCCCTGCACATTGACTCAGTACTGGTACTTCCTGTATATAGCCATGTTATTACCTCATGCCCCTGCACATTGACTCAGTACTGGCACTTCCTGTATATAGCCATGTTATTACCTCGTGCCCCTGCACATTGACTCAGTACTGGCACTTCCTGTATATAGCCATGTTATTACCTCGTGCCCCTGCACATTGACTCAGTACTGGTACTTCCTGTATATAGCCATGTTATTTTTACTCGTTATTGTTATTCGTTATTCATTGTGTATTTATTCCTTGTGTCACTATTTCTATTTTCTATTTTATTTTCTATCTTAACTCTGCATTGTTGGAAAAGTAGTCGTAAGTAAGCATTTCACTGTTAGTCTACACTTGTTGTTTACGAAACAATTGTATTTAATTTATTTGACTGGTAGGAGAAATAAACAGGCTACAGGTTACAGGCTACACACACTGGACCAGGAGGAGAAATAAACAGGCTACAGGTTACAGGCTACACACACTGGACTGGGAGGAGAGATAAACAGGCTACAGGTTACAGGCTACACACACTGGACTGGGAGGAGAGATAAACAGGCTACAGGTTACAGGCTACACACACTGGACTGGGAGGAGAGATAAACAGCCCTCGAGAAAGAATGAAACCCAAGAATGATCGCTCTTATCTGCACAAGGGAGTAAACAAAATAACACAAACAAACAAAGTTTAGCCTGTGGTTGTGTTGAGGCTGAGAATGGAGGCTGAGAATGCACGCACTCACGGGCCGCACGCGCACACACACACCCCCTGCTCCCTGTCCCAGTGGGCAGCACATAGCCTTATTTCAGGGCAAATTGACCGTATCGCCCCCGCTCTTAGATAATGATTCCACTCTCCACTAGACTCAGTTTGCTTTGGCCAGCCAGTGCACAATAACAACCCCCCGACGAAACATTTAGCCTCGCGGCGCGGCCTTCCGTGAAATCACGAAGAAAAACGTTAAACACGACTGGACCTTCAACCTCCCAGATGAGAGTGAGTCGCGTTATTCTCCGATATGGGAAAGAATGGTGAGGAATTCTGCCGGAATTCTCTGACCCCAATGGTTAGCTACATGGATCGCGGTCTTGAAAGAAAGGCCTTTTGTGGACAGACGAGGAGCAGGATGCCTATATTGACCTTCGGGAAGCAGAAGGCCCCCTAACAGTAGTTGATTTACTCTACTCTGGGCCAAGATATCACTGTCATCATCACTGACATCTAGAAACAAGACAAGCACACAGATAACATCCACCATATCACATCAGTGGCCCTCCATTTTAGAGTAAGGAACACAAAGATCTCTACTGACCTACTATTTTGCAAATGCACACACATTACTTCCCCTTTTACACATTTCGTACAACTACAAACCAACTTCAAACCATTCTCCCTCTTCCATGACACACAACTCCACTCCTCCAGACCCCCTATAGTAGAGGCCAGCTGATCCCCTGCCCATGGAGCAGTCAGTGAGGTAGGCTACAGTATCAACACTACGACGTCTGTCTCCGTCCTCTCCCACACACATACAGCCTCACCACTGTTTACAGACATGTTGTTTTGACTGGGATAACTTTATCGACACAGCGATAGGGCAATGACAGGTGCCCCTCCACATTGGGATTGATGCTAGTGGCCCCTGACCTCGACCCTGACAGTCCAGCTAAAACTAGCCACACTAGATACTAGTTTCTGACCCAACCAACCGTCACTGTACGTGGTTTATGATTACACAGCGCACATTCATGATTAGAGAGAGCATATTTATCAGGAATTCTAATGTTATCAGAGACAAACAGTATCACGTCTGGTTCCTCTGGTGAAGTCTTCATCTACAAGGAGCTCTGTCTGGACGGCACAGAACCACAAACTCAGATGACCCGGTAGGGTTCTGTGTTCTATCCAAACTCTGAACTGGGAACCGGTCCTCAGATAAATAATTTATGCAGAACACAAAGGACCGTAAGAATGCAATCGTTTGTATTTTTTAAACTATTTTGGACCAATATAAATACCAAACAATAATTGGTCTTCTTTTTGAAAGGTAATAAAAAAGAAATAGGTTTGTCAAAACCTCTGAAAATATGACAAGATGGCAGTCTTCACCCAGGCGGTTGGAAGAGAAAGAACGCACACACACACACACACACACACACACACACACACACACACACACACACACACACACACAGAGACTGGGATAAGAACCACGGCCACAAACTGAACAATGTAACATGGTGTTCCTCCCTAGAGGTGTTCTTACCTAGAGGTGTTCCTCCCTAGAGGTGTTCATACCTAGAGGTGTTCATACCTAGAGGTGTTCATACCTAGAGGTGTTCATACCTAGAGGTGTTCTTACCTAGAGGTGTTCATACCTAGAGGTGTTCTTACCTAGAGGTGTTCATACCTAGAGGTGTTCCTCCCTAGAGGTGTTCCTCCCTAGAGGTGTTCATACCTAGAGGTGTTCCTCCCTAGAGGTGTTCATACCTAGAGGTGTTCTTACCTAGAGGTGTTCCTCCCTAGAGGTGTTCATACCTAGAGGTGTTCCTCCCTAGAGGTGTTCCTCCCTAGAGGTGTTCATACCTAGAGGTGTTCTTCCCTAGAGGTGTTCATACCTAGAGGTGTTCTTACCTAGAGGTGTTCCTCCCTAGAGGTGTTCATACCTAGAGGTGTTCTTCCCTAGAGGTGTTCATACCTAGAGGTGTTCTTACCTAGAGGTGTTCCTCCCTAGAGGTGTTCATACCTAGAGGTGTTCTTCCCTAGAGGTGTTCATACCTAGAGGTGTTCTTCCCTAGAGGTGTTTCTCCCTAGAGGTGTTCCTCCCTAGAGGTGTTCATACCTAGAGGTGTTCTTACCTAGAGGTGTTCCTCCCTAGAGGTGTTCATACCTAGAGGTGTTCTTCCCTAGAGGTGTTCATACCTAGAGGTGTTCTTCCCTAGAGGTGTTCTTACCTAGAGGTGTTTTTCCCTAGAGGTGTTCTTACCTAGAGGTGTTCCTCCCTAGAGGTGTTCTTCCCTAGAGGTGTTCATACCTAGAGGTGTTTCTCCCTAGAGGTGTTCATACCTAGAGGTGTTCCTCCCTAGAGGTCTTCTTACCTAGAGGTGTTTCATACCTAGAGGTGTTCATCCCTAGAGGTGTTCATACCTAGAGGTGTTCCTCCCTAGAGGTCTTCTTACCTAGAGGTGTTCCTCCCTAGAGGTGTTCTTACCTAGAGGTGTTCCTCCCTAGAGGTGTTCCTCCCTAGAGGTCTTCTTACCTAGAGGTGTTTCTCCCTAGAGGTGTTCATACCTAGAGGTGTTTCTCCCTAGAGGTGTTCATACCTAGAGGTGTTCCTCCCTAGAGGTCCTTCTTACCTAGAGGTGTTTCTCCCTAGAGGTGTTCTTACCTAGAGGTGTTCCTCCCTAGAGGTGTTTTCATACCTAGAGGTGTTCCTCCCTAGAGGTGTCCCTCCCTAGAGGTGTTCTTCCCTAGAGTTGTTCTTACCTAGAGGTGTTCTTCCCTAGAGGTGTTCCTCCCTAGAGGTGTTCCTCTCTAGAGGTGTTCCTCCCTAGAGTTGTTCTTACCTAGAGGTGTTCTTCCCTAGAGGTGTTCTTACCTAGAGGTGTTCTTACCTAGAGGTGTTCTTCCCAGAGGTTTACTGGTGCTCCTTGACTTCCTCTAGGAAAAAGGCCTCTTGGATGTGTCTCATCACAGAGAGCTAGTTTGGATGCATCGTAAAATAACCTCATAAAATCCGGTGACCTTTCAGACGACATGTTTGTTTTAATGATGCAGCAGGTTGGGCTGAAGGAGGTTTCTAACTTGGTGATCCATCTGTATCTCTCTCTTTTTCTGTCTGTCTCTCTCTCTCTCATACAGAGACATTCTTCCACAGCAGTGGATACATTCTCATAAATGGATACAGTGCATTGCAGCAATACAGCTGTGAGCTGTCGCCCTCCAGTGGTAACACTGTGCTACTCCTGATGGAATGTCTGTCTAGGTTTACTGAGTCTCATTGAACAAAGACGGTTGTCAACTATACATTCAGATGAAGCATTTCTGAATCTGAAGTATCTCAATGTAAATTACATTTAAAACAGCGTAAAATCCAAAGCCTCTAGAGACAAGTGTAGAAATAAAAGTGTATGTTTCTTTGTGGTAACATGGTCAGATTTAATGTGCTTTATCAGAGACCTGGGAAGTTGACAGTCTGACTATGTAATACAAGACAACCGAGTCATAGCTACCATAACCCCAGGTCTGAAACACTCCACTGGAAAATGACACCGCACTCCGTTTCCTTCGCCCGACCTTTGTGATGTCATGCTCCTTCGCTCAAGGACACATTACTCATCCGCTATCGACCGGAACGACAGAGCGCCATGACATCATAAGATGAGTGGAGCCCAGGAGATGGAGGGGAGAGTAGCGGACCAAAAGTTCTGATATCATTAACACGTTTTTAAACGAGGAAAGACGTTTCAATCATTGTCTCTCATTTTCAGCAAAAACTGTCGACAAATGATTATGATTTGAGCATGGAGTTCCTTTTTTCCTGGAATATTGGTCAAAGCATCCTGCTAAGGAAATTGTAGGATGTTGAGCGATAAAGGGTATTTAAATAAGTTCCTCTGGTGGAGGGATGGAGTATAGACGTCTGTTGAGATCTGTGACCTATGGACCTGCCTACTGTGCATCTACACTATAACCAGCAGGACACAGTGATGAACACACCACAAACACTACAGCAGAGGCCTTTGTGTGAGCATGTCCACATGCAACACTGCATGGCATCTATATGTGCATGTGTGTGCTTTGCCTATAAAATGTATACCTGCCTGCCCACGCCAAACCACCAATAGCCTACAACCAGAATGAGCAGCACCTTGACAGCACAGTGTTGTCACGCCAGCAGCCAGGGCCTTGCCAACCACAAAGTCATGGAAAAAGGTCTGGGAGTCTGGGAAAGCGAGCAACTCAGAGAGACATAATTTTCTACGGGCTTCAGTCCGATTAGGAGGTGGGCCTGTGACTCCCTGAGCTGCTTCCTCTCTGGTCCCCTAACATTCTCTGGTAACCACCATGCCGTGTTTAGAAATACAAAGCCTTTCTGTGTCATACACACAAACACGCAAGCAGACACTCAATGACAAACGAACTCATACCCAGATAGACACACGGTCCCAACTCTGTCTCTCTTTATTCCCAGTATAACATATGGAGATATTCTGAAGTAACATACTACTAACCCTTGAGGGCCACACACACACACAAACACACACAAACACACACACACACACAAACACACACACACACACAAACACACACACACACACACACACACACACACACACACACACATACACACACACACACACACACATAATTACCATAAACTGCCGTCCATTTTCAGACAACGGGGGCTGCCTCACCCTCACACACATGACAACCAGACATACTCCCCCTCTCCCCCAACATTCCTCCATAAACCCCACACACACACCCTCCATTGCATTCATACATATCAATTAGACACTAACACAGGAACACACACACACACTGTCTGAGAAAGCAGAAGGCAGGCTTTATTCACACAGTGTTGGACTTGAAAGAAGAGAAAGAGGAGATACCTGACACATAGATGAAGACGGATAACATGTGTGGCGGTTAAGTTTCAACCATCATTGTGTGTGTGTGTGCGTGTGTGTGTGTGTGTGTGTGTGCGTGCGTGCGTGCGTGCGTGCGTGCGTGTGTGCGTGTGTGTGTGTGCGTGCGTGCATGTTTGAGTTGATCCTTGTCCCTGCTCTTTAAGCTCAGGGCCCTATCTCTGCCCCCTCAGCTGTGGAATGCTGCAGTGATTGCTGGGTAATTACCCAAATGCTTTACTTCTCCGCTCCCAGCACCTTTAGTATTCATTCTTTTATTTTTCTTCTCCTTTTGATAGAGGAATTGCCAGAGCTTTGATCCAGTGGAGGGAGGGAGGGAGGGAGGGAGGGAAAGAAAGAAAGAAAGAAAGAAAGAAAGAAAGAAAGAAAGAAAGAAAGAAAGAAAGAAAGAAAGAAAGAAAGAAAGAAAGAAAGAAAGAAAGAAAGAAAGAAAGAAAGAAAGAAAGAAAGAAAGAAAGAAAGAAAGAAAGAAAGAAAGAAAGAAAGAAAGAAAGAAAGAAAGAAAGAAAGGGTCAGGCCACCCAGCTGGGACCACAGCTGCTCTCTGTCCACCTCTACCTCTCCCCTCTTTTAGTTACTTCTAGCCTATCCATCGCTCCAAACACTGGACTACTGTGTAGTGCTAGGGTTAGACGGCTGGGTTATACCGCCGAGTTACATCGCTGGGTTACACCGATGGGTTGAACCGCTGTCCATCTCTCCTCCACCCCAGGGCTCCTACCAGTAGTAGGAATATACAGTAACAGGACCACAGCGTCTAACCTGCAGTAATAGGAATATACAGTAACAGGACCACAGCGTCTAACCTGCAGTAATAGGAATATACAGTAAGGACCACAGCGTCTAACCTGCAGTAATAGGAATATACAGTAACAGGAACACAGCGTCTAACCTGCAGTAATATGGCTATGAGGGTTGGGATATCATCTTAGTTCTGTTACATCTGTTATGGCTAGAAATATCCTCATACCACATACATCACCCACTGCCTGTTACCTGTCTGCAACCCCCATCGATGCCCCTGGGGTGATTGAAAGTCAGGATGAACTCAGGCTAACATCCCTAGGTTACTCCTGATGAATGTACTATAATATCAACCATACTCTGGCTAATCATACTTCCTCAACCTCCCCATCAACCCCACATGATTAGAGATAAGCCTTTCGAGGCTACAGGAGGGCCTTCAACTCCTTAACCTCTTACCTCCATCCTTTACCTCTCCCATCTCTGCTCTCTCTGTGGTTGGTCAGATGGAGACCATTATAGGATGAAAGGCACTAGTCCCTTCATCATGGATTTCTCCTGATCTGACGACACCAGCTGATCTATAGGGATCTGTGAGAAAGGGCGCCGGAGGGGATGGCTGCCGTTTTATGGACTCTTAACCAACCGTGCTATTTTGTGTGTTTTTTTTGCATTGTTTGTAACTTATTTTGTACATAATGTTGCTGCTACCGTCTCTTATAACCGAAAAGAGCTTCTGGACATCAGAACAGCGATTACTCACCTTGAACTGGATGAATAATTTTTCTGTAATGAGTCGGACGAGAGGGATTTGCTCCAGACCCCCGACAGGGCCCTCATCCCCGTCATTCGCAGTAGAAAGAAAAGGAGATATCGCGGAAGGAGATCGGGGTGCTTGGTAAGGAGCCGGCGACGAGTGGCTAATCTGCCTTTGCCATCAATACTTTTGGCCAACGTACAATCGCTTGATAATAAAGAGGTCGATCTACAAGCGCGTATATCCTACCAACAATTAAAAACGGTAATATCTTATGTTTCACCGAGTCGTGGCTGAACGAAGACATTAATAACATACAGCTGGCGGGTTATACACTGTATCGGCAGGGTAGAACAGCAGCCTCTGGTAAGACAAGGGGTGGCGGTTGCAAAGCTGTCATCAAGGCAAAGCGTGGCTATTTGAAGAATCTCAAATATAAAATATATTTTAATTTGTTTAACACTTTTTTGGTTACTACATGATTCCATATGTGTTATTTCATAGTTTTGATGTCTTCACTATTATTCTACAATGTAAAAAATAGTAAAAAATAAAGAAAAACCCTTGAATGAGTTGGTGTGTCCAAACGTTTGACTGGTAGTGTACATATTACCTCAATTACCTCGACTAACCGGTGCCCCCGCACATTGTCTCGGTACCGGTACCCCCTGTACATAGTCTCGCTATTGTTATTTCTACTGCTGCTCTTTAACTTTTATTTCATATTATTTTATCTTGTATTTTTTTGTGTGATTTTTTTTGGTATTCTTTCTTAAAACTGCATTGTTGGTTAAGGGCTTGTAAGTAAGCATTTCACTGTAAGGTCTACACCTGTTGTATTTAGCGCATGTGACAAATACAATTTGATTTTATTTGACCCACTGGAGTACCTTGGAGGGGCCATGCAGACAACTAATCACTTCAATCACCTAAAGCACACTACTAACATATGTCTATGTCTCTGATCGTTTCCACATCAACTTCCTCTGTCTGTTTTATGGCTTGCTGATTATCAACATGGTGGCTTGCTAGCCTTTACATTACAGTGAATTAAGTGTTGTAAAGAATACCAGGGGAGAAGGAAACCCTTACAGAGAGCTGTCAGCGTAGAACGAAGCCCAACACACGCTCAGCAAACACAGTGCCAACACTGGATAAATATTTTCCTTTCTACCAACACACTAGACTTCCCCTACCTACTCATCCATATGAATCAGACTACCAACACACTAGACTTCCCCTACCTACTCATCCATATGAATCAGACTACCAACACACTAGACTTCCCCTACCTACTCATCCATATGAATCAGACTACCAACACACTAGACTTCCCCTACCTACTCATCCATATGAATCAGACTACCAACACACTAGACTTCCCCTAACCTACTCATCCATATGAATCAGACTACCAACACACTAGACTTCCCCTACCTACTCATCCATATGAATCAGACTACCAACACACTAGACTTCCCCTACCTACTCATCCATATGAATCAGACTACCAACACACTAGACTTCCCCTACCTACTCATCCATATGAATCAGACTACCAACACACTAGACTTCCCCTACCTACTCATCCATATGAATCAGACTACCAACACACTAGACTTCCCCTACCTACTCATCCATATGAATCAGACTACCAACACACTAGACTTCCCCTACCTACTCATCCATATGAATCAGACTACCAACACACTAGACTTCCCCTACCTACTCATCCATATGAATCAGACTACCAACACACTAGACTTCCCCTACCTACTCATCCATATGAATCAGACTACCAACACACTAGACTTCCCCTACCTACTCATCCATATGAATCAGACTACCAACACACTAGACTTCCCCTACCTACTCATCCATATGAATCAGACTACCAACACACTAGACTTCCCCTACCTACTCATCCATATGAATCAGACTACCAACACACTAGACTTCCCCTACCTACTCATCCATATGAATCAGACTACCAACACACTAGACTTCCCCTACCTACTCATCCATATGAATCAGACTACCAACACACTAGACTTCCCCTACCTACTCATCCATATGAATCAGACTACCAACACACTAGACTTCCCCTACCTACTCATCCATATGAATCAGACTACCAACACACTAGACTTCCCCTACCTACTCATCCATATGAATCAGACTACCAACACACTAGACTTCCCCTACCTACTCATCCATATGAATCAGACTACCAACACACTAGACTTCCCCTACCTACTCATCCATATGAATCAGACTACCAACACACTAGACTTCCCCTACCCGTCCATATACACGGAACAAAAATATTAACTTAACATGTAAAGTGTTGGTCCCATGTTTCATGAGCTGAAATAAAAGAACCCCAATATTTTCCATACGCACAAAAAGCTTTTTCTCTCAAATGTTGTGAACAAATCTGTTTACATCCCTGTTAGTGAGCATTTCTCCTTTGCTGAGATAATCCATCCACCTGACAGGTGTGGCATATCAAGAAGCTGATTAAACAACATGATCATTACACAGATGCACCTTGTGCTGGGGACATTAAAAGGCCACTCTAAAATGCGCACACAATGTCACATGATGGCAATTTGAATGCACAAAATACCATGACTAGATTCTGAGGCCCAGTGTGAGGACCATTTTCTTTAAGGTATATGTGACCAACAGATGCATATCTGTGTTTCCCAGTCACGTAAAAATCATAGATTAGGGCCTAATGAATTTATTTCAATTGACTGATTTCCTCATATAAACTGTAACTCTGAAATTGTTGCATGTTGCATTTATATTTTTGTTCAGTATAGATAGATGGATTGCCAACACATTAGACTTCCCCTGCCCATCCATATGGATCAGACTACCAACACATTAGACTTCCCCTGCCCATCCATATGGATCAGACTACCAACACACTAGACTTCCCCTGCCCATCCATATGGATCAGACTACCAACACATTAGACTTCCCCTGCCCATCCATATGGATCAGACTACCAACACATTAGACTTCCCCTGCCCATCCATATGGATCAGACTACCAACACATTAGACTTCCCCTGCCCATCCATATGGATCAGACTACCAACACATTAGACTTCCCCTGCCCATCCATATGGATCAGACTACCAACACACTAGACTTCCCCTGCCCATCCATATGGATCAGACTACCAACACATTAGACTTCCCCTGCCCATCCATATGGATCAGACTACCAACACATTAGACTTCCCCTGCCCATCCATATGGATCAGACTACCAACACATTAGACTTCCCCTGCCCATCCATATGGATCAGACTACCAACACATTAGACTTCCCCTGCCCATCCATATGGATCAGACTACCAACACATTAGACTTCCTCTGCCCATCCATATGGATCAGACTACCAACACATTAGACTTCCCCTGCCCATCCATATGGATCAGACTACCAACACATTAGACTTCCCCTGCCCATCCATTTGGATCAGACTACCAACACATTAGACTTCCCCTGCCCATCCATATGGATCAGACTACCAACACATTAGACTTCCCCTGCCCATCCATATGGATCAGACTACCAACACATTAGACTTCCCCTGCCCATCCATATGGATCAGACTACCAACACATTAGACTTCCCCTGCCCATCCATATGGATCAGACTACCAACACACTAGACTTCCCCTGCCCATCCATATGGATCAGACTACCAACACATTAGACTTCCCCTGCCCATCCATATGGATCAGACTACCAACACATTAGACTTCCCCTGCCCATCCATATGGATCAGACTACCAACACACTAGACTTCCCCTGCCCATCCATATGGATCAGACTACCAACACACTAGCTGTCACAGGAGGTTGGTGGCACCTTAATTGGGTAGGACGGGCTCGTGGTAATGGCTGGAGCGGAATACGTGGAATGGTATCAAATACATCAAACACATGGTTTGATTCCATTTCATTTGCTCCATTCCAGCCATTATTATGAGCCGTCCTCCCCTCAGCAGCCTCCACTGGTAGATGTCCCCTACCCATCCATATGGATCAGACTCAACAGTGACCAGGTTTATTCGGGTATTCCAAGTTGCACGACCTTGTAAAGACCACAACACAGGACAAAGACAGAGAGAAACTGAAACAGAGAGATCGTAGAGACACAGAGAAAGAGAATAAAGGAAAATGGAACGCACGGTATGTGGACAGTCAAGTAGAGATAATCTAGACAGAGAAAAAGCGAGGGGGGAAAGCTGGAGGGACAGTCTCTATTACTCTCTTTCAGTATCAAAGGCGTCCGATGAAACTAGGCCAGAGAAAGCGATGACAGAGCTGCCAGGAAGAATCATCTTGGAGACAGTGTCCCATGTTGCCAGAGAGCTACGCCCGTAAGGTGATCTGTTACTAAACCTGCTAGACACTAACACAGCCTCCTCCGTATGTATAGCAGAATGACCTAAAGAAATGCTCTACATTTACATTTTAGTCATTTAGCAGACGCTCATATCCAGAGCCACTTACAGTTTGTGCATTCATCTTCAGATACTGTAGCTAGGTGGGACAACCACATATCACAGTCGTAACAAGTACATTTGTCCTCAATAAAGAAGCTATCAGCAAAGTCAGTGCTAGTAGGAAAAGACTGAGATATCTTATTTAAGATACTCTTTGAAGAGGCGGGGTTTCAGACGTTTTCAGAAGATTGGCAGGGACTCTGCTGTCCTGGCATCAGGGGGAAGCTGGTTCCACCATTGGGGTGCCAGGACAGAGAAGAGCTTTGACTGGGCTGATCGGGCGCTCTACACAAGGCAACCCAGAGTGAGTATGTGTGTCCTACTGGTGGTGGTTCCTACAGAGGAGAATGTGATACAGGATACTATACTTCCATACAGACCGTCTGGCTTCTAGAGGCATGAATATGGATGGAGACAACCGCAATGTTTGAACATGAATAACACATGTACGCCAAAACCACACCACAACTGAGCCACTGTGTCCAAGACCCCCGAAATAACGAAAATTAACAAATAAATAAATAAATGCATCATTATGTATTGGTCACAGTAGTACAGGCCAGGGGTAAAACAGACGTTTCTCTGTCTAGGCCTTCAGCTACGTAAGCATCAACGCTCACACAACCCTCTCCCACTCCTTCTTTAATGTATTTACAATACAGTTTTTTTTTTATTCTAAATAAAATCTTTGACCATTATAAATGATCCGTCCAGACTTCACATGTAAACTATGACCTCATGGGAGTACGAGCTACTGCAGGGGCGGGAACAAACAACCATGCTATGGTGGCCCTTCGCTCCAATTAGAAGTTGCCCACAGTTTCAGATCTAGGATCAGCTTACCCTCCCAAAATCCTAACCTTAACTATTAGTGGGATAAATCCTAACCTTAACCATTAGGGGGATAAATCCTAACCTTAACCATTAGGGTGTATTGCACACTGTCCTTAGATCAGAGTATAAGGGTAACGTTATCTTACTTTTGGCCCTGCCTGCAGCAGCGTCTACTGTATGGCTGTACAGTGTACCATTTTGAAAATGGTAAATACTTGAAAATGGTATGTTGTAATATTTAAGAGGAAATTATTTGTTTTATGGTGAGTCTAATTCAGAATATTAACTCCCTCTCTCTCTCTCTCTCTCTCTCCCACTCTCTCTCTCTCTCTCTCTCTCTCTCTCTCTCTCTCTCTCTCTCTCTCTCTCTCTCTCTCTCTCTCTCTCTCTCTCTCTCTCTCTCTCTCTCTCTCTCTCTCTCTCCCACTCCCTCTCTCTCTCTCTCTCTCTCTCTCTCTCTCTCTCTCTCTCTCTCTCTCTCTCTCTCTCTCTCTCACTCTCTCTCTCTCTCTCTCACTCTCTCTCTCTCTCTCTCTCTCTCTCTCTCTCTCACTCTCTCTCTCTCTCTCTCACTCAGCTGGCAGTTATTTCTGCAGCATGTTAAGTATCACACATTACAGGATGATTGCAGCCTCTAAAGCAGGGCACTTTAGTCAATCGGCACAGGCTGTGAGCAGGCGAGCTAGATATTGCACTGTCTCACACCTGTAGTTCAACATGTGAGGATGTGAGTGTGTGTGTGTTTTATTGGTGTCCTGGACTGGTTTGGGATTGCACTGTAATATAATCATGTTATAACCACATTAACAGTCATCACTGTGTTTTTCCTCTTAAATCACTGGATGGAGAGAAAAGAATGCCAGGACAAACACGGACACATGTACGCACGCACACACACACACACACACACAGAAATAAACACACGTACACTAACCGACCCATCATCACCCTGTGTCATCACAAACACACACTCTGGGTGGGCATTGGACTGGGGTTGTTTCCAGGGGGAAGAGAAAGCCTGCCGGACCCACAGAGATGCATCATATCATCTTCAGAGCTGGCTTGCACAGATATCTGTGACATGTCAGCCAATGTGTGTGTGTGTCTGTCTGTTTTAGATATCTGCTCTCTCTCTCTCTGCAGGGGGAACACATTCTCAGTGATTTACAGCCTCATAGACTGACTGGGGCTGCTGACCGGAGCTGCTGACTGGGGCTGCTGACTGGGGCTGCTGACTGGGGCTGCTGACTGGGGCTGCTGACTGGGGCTGCTGACTGGGGCTGCTGCTGTTAGTCCGGAGAGGCCTGGAGGGATGAGACCTTTATGAGAGACACAGCTGGGTAGTGTGAGACTGTTCATCTAACACAGTGTAGGCCTGCACTTACAGTTACACAACTACAAGAACCCTTCTCTTTCACCAGTCAGTCACTGAGCCAGCCAGTCAGCCAGCTAGCCAGTCAAGTCAGCCATTCATGCAGTTAGTCAACCAGCCATTCAGCCAATCAGTCAACCAGCCATTCAGCCAGTCAGTCAGCCAGCCAGTCAGCCAGCCAGCCATTCAGTAAGCCAGTCAGTAAGTCAGTCAGCCATTCAGCCAGTCGGTCAGTCAGCCGTTGTCAGTCAGTCAGCCGTTCAGTCAGCCAACTGTTCAGTCAGCCAGTCAGCCAATCAGCCATTCAGTCAATCAGTCAGTCAATCAGTCATTCAGTCAGTCAGTCAATCAGCCATTCAGTCAGTCGGTCAGTCAGCCAGCCAATCAGTCAGCCATTCAGTCAGCCTTTCAGACAGCAATTCAGTCAGCCATTCAGTCAGCCAGTCAATCAGCCAGTCAATCAGCCAGTCAGTCAATCAGCCATTCAGTCAGCCAGCCATTCAGCCAGTCAGCCAGTCAGTCAATCAGCCAGTTAATCAGTCAATCAGTCAATCAGTCAGCCAGCCATTCAGTCAGTCAGCCATTCAGTCAGTCAGCCAGTCAATCAGCCAGTCAATCAGCTAGTCAATCATCCAGTCAGGCAGTCAGTCAGGCAGGCAGGCAGGCAGTCAGGCAGTCAGTCAGTTATCAGTCAGCTATTTAGTCAGTCAGCTATTCAGTCAGTCAGCCATTCAGCCAGTCAGCCAGTCAGTCAATCAGCCAGTTAATCAGTCAATCAGTCAATCAGTCAGCCAGCCATTCAGTCAGTCAGCCATTCAGTCAGTCAGCCAGTCAATCAGCCAGTCAATCAGCTAGTCAATCATCCAGTCAGGCAGTCAGTCAGGCAGGCAGGCAGGCAGTCAGGCAGTCAGTCAGTTATCAGTCAGCTATTTAGTCAGTCAGCTATTCAGTCAGTCAGCTGGCCATTCAGTCAGTCAGTCAGTTAGCTGGGGACATCTAAGGGTAGGTCAGGGCCTCTTCTATTGGTCTTCTATTCCTTTATTTCAGTGAGGGAGGAAGAGTCTTTCACCAGAGGCCAGTTATGAGTGATGGACCTCAGAGAAGGGAAGGAAACTAGCAGTGACCCTCAGCTTTTCTCTGCCCCGCCCCCAGGGACCACACTGTAACCATCAGCTTCTCTCTGCCCCACCCCCAGGGACCACACTGTAACCATCAGCTTCTCTCTGCCCCGCCCCCAGGGACCACACTGTAACTATCAGCTTCTCTCTGCCCCGCCCCCAGGGACCACACTGTAACCATCAGCTTCTCTCTGCCCCGCCCCAAGGGACCACACTGTAACCATCAGCTTCTCTCTGCCCCGCCCCAAGGGACCACACTGTAACCATCAGCTTCTCTCTGCCCCGCCCCCAGGGACCACACTGTAACTATCAGCTTCTCTCTGCCCCGCCCCCAGGGACCACACTGTAACCATCAGCTTCTCTCTGCCCCGCCCCAAGGGACCAAACTGTAACCATCAGCTTCTCTCTGCCCCGCCCCCAGAGACCACATTGTAAATTATAGCCCTCAAGAATCTGTGGGAACCAGGAAGTTTGGCAAACCAATCAGAAGGCAGGGTCCCTCCTACGCGGTGCAGTGTGTTTAGTCAGGGAGTAATGGACTGGAACACCTGGGACATGTCAAGGTCTTTACTCTGGGCTAAGTCAGTCTCTACCTTCACAGGGCTTCAAAGTTTTGAGAATATTGGTCTTCACAAAGTTTGCTGCTTCAGTGTTTTCAGATATTATTGGCAGATGTTACTATGGTATACTGAAGTATAATCACAAGCATTCCATAAGTGTCAAAGGCTTTTACTGACAATTACATTAAGTTTATGCAAAGAGTCAATATTTGCAGTGTTGACCCTTCTTTTTCAAGACCTCTGCAATCCGCCCTGGCATGCTGTCAATTAACTTCTGGGCCACATCCTGACTGATGGCAGCCCATTCTTGCATAATCAATGCTTGGAGTTTGTCAGAATTTGTGGGGTTTTGTTTGTCCACCCGCCTCTTGAGGATCGACCACAAGTTCTCAATGGGATTAAGGTCTGGGGAGTTTCCTTGGCCATGGACCCAAAATGTCGATGTTTTGTTCCCCGAGCCACTTACTGTAGTTATCACTTTTGCCTTTTGGCAAGGTGCTCCATCATGCTGTAAAAGGCATTGTTCGTCACCAAACTGTTCTTGGATGGTTGGGAGAAGTTGCTCTCGAAGGATGTGTTGGTACCATTCTTTATTCATGGCAATGTTCTTAGCCAAAATTGTGAGTGAGCCCACTCCCTTGGCTGAGAAGCAACCCTACACATGAATGGTCTCAGGATGCTTTACTGTTGGCATGACACAGGACTGTCTTGTCTTCTCCGGACAAGCTTTTTTCCGGATGCCCCAAACAATCGGAAAGGGGATTCATCAGAGAAAATGACTTTACCCCAGTCCTCAGCAGTCCAATCCCTGTACCTTTTGCAGAATATCAGTCTGTCCCTGATGTTTTTCCTGGAGAGAAGTGGCTTCCTCGCTGCCCTTCTTGACACCAGGCCATCCTCCAAAATTATTTGCCTCACTGTGTGTGCAGATGCACTCACACCTGCCTGCTGCCATTCCTGAGCAAGCTCTGCACTGGTGGTGCCCCGATCCCGCAGCTGAATCAACTTTAGGAGACGGTCCTGGCGCTTGCTGGACTTTCTTGGGCGCCCTGAAGCCTTCTTCACAACAATTGAACCTCTCTCCTTGAAGTTCTTGATGATCCGATAAATGGTTGATTTAGGTGCAATCTTACTAGCAGCAATATCCTTGCCTGTGAAGCCCTTTTTGTGCAAAGCAATGATGACGGCACGTTAATGGTTAACAGAGGAAGAACAATGATTCAAGCACCACCCTCCTTTTAAAGCTTCCAGTCTGTTATTCTAACTCAATCAGCATGACAGAGTGATCTCCAGCCTTGTCCTCGTCAACACTCTCACCTGTGTTAACGAGAGAATCACTGACATGATGGCAGGGCTGAAATGCAGTGGAAATGTTTTTTGGGGATTAAGTTCAAGAGGGACTTTGCAATTAATTGCAATTCATCTGATCACTCTTCATAACATTCTGGAGTATATGCAAATTACCATCAAAAAAACTGAGGCAGCAGACTTTGTGAAAATTAATATTTGTGTCATTCTCAAAACTTTTGACCACGACTGTAGACAACGCTGTCTAAACATGTCGGTGTGATGTCTACTCCTCACACACACACACACACAGACACACACATGCATGGCTTCAGAGGCTTTTATAAGGTTAATTCCTCAGACAGACCCATGCCCACCTGTGGTGGGTGTATGTGTAGTCCTGTCCTCTACGGGCCAATTACACACACGTTCCTCTCTACCCTCCCTCTTTCCTCCAGTCTTTAAATAAGATCTCCCTCTTTCTCCTCCGTCGCTTCCCCTTGCTGTGTTTAATGGGGTTAATAGGGGTTGGGGGGGGTTCCTGTCCATGCCTTATGTAAAGATGCCCTTTAGTCGGTTTATCTGATGTAGTCATTCCTAATGAGCCTCTTACCTTCGACCCCTGGGCTCTGTCTCACTCCCACTGCCTAACGAGCTCGTCTATATCAAACTAGGATGGATGAGTGTGACTGGCTCCTCTGCTCTGTCAGGGTCCCATCAGCATTAGTGATGATGTGATGGAAACAAATAACGTAGTCACTTCCCTAGTCTACAAATTTACAAATTTAATTCAATTGAACAAATCCATAGTTATATAAGTATGGGAAAAGGGAACCAGACCTTCTCACAGGGTTGACTGCCTCTCCTGAGGGTACATGATTTGACTGGCTTCCTCTTCAACCTACACTTGAGGTAGTGTGTGTGCGCATGCACGTGTGTGTGCGCATGCATGTGTGCGTGTGTGCGCGCGTGTGTTTGTGTGTGTTTTCATGCGTGAGTGT